>JAOYNU010001122.1:0-19259 GCA_026745395.1 Tympanopsis confertula
ATGGCGGAGAAGATGTCCGACTAACTAGCGTCCCGTACTGTCCGGCAATATTCGGGATAACTCGGCATCTATCGTGACATCGCCTGTCATCCGTCCTAGTATGTCCGAGGCTTCCCCATCGCGTCGGGTGGGGAAAGTAGGGAAATAAGTAGGGAAGCTATGGCAACGCGGGCGCTGAACAAACTCACCTCTCAAAGCCTAGATGCGTCTGGAGCAAAGCGCCTCGGCGCAGGTCGGCATGCCGATGGGGGAGGCCTGTACTTCAACGTGGCAACGGCTGGCAGCAAGTCATGGGTTTTCATGTGGACCCGCGACGGAAAGCGCCGTGAGATGGGCTTGGGCGCGTACCCGGAGATAACGCTGGCCCGCGCAAGGGAAAAGGCGAGGGAATGCCGCGAAGCCGTAGCAGAGGGCCGTGACCCGATCGAGGAGCGGAAAAAAGAGGCGGAGCCGACATTCTCCGAATGCGTAACGCAGTTCCTTGATGCCATGGAAAAGCAGTGGCGCAACGAGAAGCATCGGCAGCAATGGCGGAACACACTTGGCGACGACTACTGCACCTCTCTGCAGCAGAAGCGTGTATCAGAAATTGGAACGGCCGAAGTCCTGGCAGTGCTGACCCCCGTATGGAATGAAAAGGCTGAGACCGCGTCGAGGTTACGCGGCCGGATTGAACGTGTGTTGGACTTTGCCGCTACCAAGGGATGGCGAACCGGCCAAAACCCAGCGGTATGGAGAGGCCACCTTAAGAACGTGCTGCCGAAACGGGCCAAGCTTACGCGAGGCCACCACAGCGCCATGCCTTATGACCAGATCCCGGCATTCATGATCGATCTGCGGACCCGAGAAAGCATGGCAGCTCGCTCGCTAGAGTTTCTCGTCCTCACCGCGGCGCGCACTGGCGAAATCCTCGGTGCCGAATGGGATGAAATCGACTGGAAGGCAAAGGTGTGGACCGTGCCGGCGTCAAGAATGAAGGCAGGCCGGGAGCATCGCGTTCCTTTGACAGACGCCGCAATCTCGCTGTTGCAAACCCTGTTCGACGTTCGCGCCAGCAACCTCATCTTTCCCTCGGCAAAGGTGAAGGCAAAGAAGGATGGCGTAGCGCACAAGGCAGGCGAGTTGGCGCCAATGTCGCAGATGGCGATGCCGATGCTGATGCGCAGGATGAAAAAGGATCAATACACCGTCCACGGCTTCCGAAGCGGCTTCCGTGACTGGTGCGGCGATGAGACATCGTTTCCGCGCGATCTGGCAGAGCAGGCCCTGGCGCACACCATCGGCAGTAAGACGGAGCGGGCGTATCGACGGAAAGACGCTTTGGAGAAGCGACGGGAACTGATGAACGCTTGGACCCGATATCTGGAGCCGTCAAAAGAGAATGTGGTGAAGTTGCACGCGAGTTAATTAGATCCGTGGGGATAGGCCGGCCAGCCAACAAGTCAGGGCGCACCTCCTGATTTCTCCACGGCCCATAGGTGCATTGCGAGGTGCGCAATGGCTAAGAGAAAAGACCGTATGCCCTGGGTGTCGTATAGCGGCCCCGACCCAGAGCTTTCCCTAAGCGACGATGACTGGCGGGATATTGAGGCCGCTTATGGTCGTGGCCTCGACGGGGCTACACGAGACAAAATCAACTCGATCTGCAACGCTCACCTTTTCGACCAGCGCTCTGAGAACACAGCAGAGCCGCTCGCGCTTGTCCAAGAATACGCCAAAAAGGCGCAGAAGTCGGCTCAGCCGCTTTGGAAAACCTTAGTGGAGGGCCAGGGAACAGGAGACGCTCACTTAGCCTACGAAGCGCAGTTCGAACACTTTATTGGGCAGATCGGTCTACCAGTTTCGCCGCATGCGCTTGCCGTCCGTAAAGACGGGGATTTCCTACCCTACGATGGACCGGCGCTATATCTCTCGCTCACACCAGACATCGTTCAGGAGGTTATCTCTCTCGCAATGTCCGCGTGGATCAAGATTGAGCGCGGCGACGGTCTGACAAACCCAGGGTTTGAAGAAGGAGCAGCTTTCGACCGCTTCCTGCTGAACATGCGAGACTTCATTCGAAGCAAGGGTTGGAATGTTGGGCCGTTCCTGGCCGGCAATGAGGAGGCGAGCAATCTGTCCAAGATGCTATTTGCGCTGGAAGGCAAATTCCCCCCGGAGGTTCGATCCCATCCTGCGAGCGCCGAAGCATTGGCCGACAAATTCCGAAAGGCCATTAGAGCGCGTAACGTCGCGCTCGCCAATGAGGAAGAATAGCGGTCATCTGGAAGTGTATGAATTTCCTCATATGAGGAACAATAGCGGAGTTTCACGCGCCATCATCTTCCACCAAGACGAATAAGCGGTTTCTGAACAATATCGATCCCAGACAAAGGCACGCTTTGTCGGACATAAGAGGATCGATAGATGCAGATCTCAATGACACTCGAACAGGCTACCGAAGCATCTGGCATTGCCAGAAGCCGTTTCTATGAGCTGTTCAAAGAAGGGAAGTTGACGCCGCGTAAGGCCGGCCGTCGCACCCTTGTACTCGCGGATGAGCTTGAAACATACGTCCGCAATCTGCCCACCGGGCTTTCCAGGTATGCAGCATAGAAAAACAAACCCGGCGCTGCGGACGGCAGGCCGGGTTCAGAATGAGGTTGTCAACGGTTTGGTCGCCCTTGATGTCCTCCATGATAGAGCGGCTTCCGTCCTGCCGCAAGCATCAATCATCATCGCCCGCAAGTATCGACTGAGCCCTTTGCGCGCTCGGATCATCTGCGCCCTTGCCGGCATTGGTCTGGAGGCCAGGACATGAAGAACGACAACCGTAATATCGTCATCGTCAAAATCGAACCCGATGGCGCCAGTGTGAAAGTGACCGGCCGCGATTGCTGGATGCTGCGCCGGCTGATGCATGCAGGTGATCGAGGCGTCACTACAGTGGATCTCCCGGCCGGGGTCCGCGTGTCCCACAATATCTACAAGCTGCGCAAAGCGGGGATCATCGTTGAGTCGATCGAAGAGCGCCACGGAGGCGAGTTCGCGGGTCGCCACTCGCGATACAAGCTCCGCAGCCAACTGACTATCATCAGCGACAGCGCCAAGCCTGAAGCAGCGGGGATCGCCGCATGACGACTGTCACCCCGATCGAACAGGGGGGGCGTGAAGCTCCCCCGAATGCCATCACCTTGTCGGCGGCAACTTGGCTTGCGGGGCAGAACCCGCCGCCTGAACACGTCGTGCCCGAATTGCGGGCTCGCTTCGAGCTTTCGGCCAAAGAAGCCTGCCACGCGTGCGAACTGGCGAGCCGGCTGCGTTCTGTCAGGGAGCCGCTCGCATGACAGAAGTCAGCCATCCGGACGATGTCGTAGCCGAGAAGGCGAGTGCCACGTGGAAGTTTGATTTCCTCGATACCGTCAATGCTGACCCTTTGGCGAATGGGGAATGCTTAGGCGTGATCAAGGCCTACTTGAACTTCGCGAGCGCTTCCAAGCCACTAGCATATTGCTCGCTCTCTGAACTGGCGGTGCGAACTGGTAGCTCGTTGCCCGCCATCAGACGCGCGAAGGCGAAGGTGCAGCGCTTAGGTTATCTAGTCCTAGACCATGTCAATTCCCAAGGCGCCGAAGTCTTCAGGCTGGTCAACGCACGCAAGGAAACCATTGATCTGCACATGCAGCTGAAGCGCGAAGCCCTTGCAGAGACAAAGCGGGAAAGGCGACATGAGCAGCGGAACCGACGGGGGCGTATCGAAACGTTACCCCCAAAATTTGATGGGGCGTATCGAAACGTTACCCCGTCAGAGAACGAAACGATACCCAATACCCTAGAGCAATACCCTGGAGTTATTCTCTTAGAAGGGAGAGGCTCTACAGGGAGCGACGGTTTTTCAGATCGTAACCCGTATCTGATCGCGTCGTCTGGGTTTGATGATGCCAACCAACCCTACGATATCCCGTCATCGGAAGAAGAGGCGGAAGCCTTTGTAGCGAGCGCCGGAACATTTCCGCCCATCATAGCGAAGCAATTGTGCCGGATGTTGATGGCGGGCGAACTCACACCCTCTTTCCTTGCTCTCGACCTTGGGAGGAAGACTGCATGATCAAATCAACGGATCAAGGCGAACTTTTCGAATTGGCAAACGCCAAACCCTCGGCGGACATCATCGATATCCTGCCTTTGATAGCCATCCGTATGTGGCAGCGCCGGCAATGGCCCCGACCGCATATGTCTTGTGAAACGCCGATCGACTTCCAGAGCAGACGAGGTGCGGCATGAGCAAGCGACCCCGCAAGACTCGGTTTCGGGACCAGTACGCGCGCACGCGTGAAACGCAGCTGATCAGCATGGCCGGCCTTATCATCTTCAGTGATGGCGGATGCGAGCCAAACCCTGGCGCGGGCGGCTGGTCCTATGTCGTGTATCGCGACGGCTTGGAAACGACCCACGACTACGGCGGCTCCGCTGTAGCGACCAACAACCAAATGGAGCTTCAAGCACTGATAGAGGCGCTCGAATGGGTATCGCAAAATGCCTTTGCCGAGCCGGTGACGATCTACAGCGACAGCACTTACACCGTGAACGGGGCCATGTCCTGGCGCCTCAAATGGCGGCCCAAGGGTTGGAAGAAGAAAGGCCCGGGCGCGCTTGCGAATGTGGAGCAGTGGCAGGCGATCGACCGGCTGTTGACCGGGCTGCCGTTGACACAGGTCGCGTGGTGCAAGGGCCATGCAGGCATCGCGGGCAATGTCCGGGCCGATGAATTGGCCTCTCGTGGCCGTGGCGCTCTCGGACCCGTGGAGGGATTCGACCTAACTGCGCTGGATCGTGAATACACCTCGATCATGAAGGGAACGCTATGAGCGAGAGATGGGATTACCCGCATCGCATGGTGCTCTTCAGCGAATTCGATAAGGCCGGCCGGCGCGAGTTCGTCGTCGCGCGCATTGAGCCGGGCGTGCCGCACCTGCTGTCATATTTCGGCACCGACTATGAGCAAGCAATCCTGATTGCCGAGCAGGAAGCACGGCAGCACGGCATCCGCGTTTACGACAGCGTCGGCAACACCAAACGTGCTTTCGGGGAGGTGCGCGATGGTGTCCGCTAAGAGCAGGTTTCCGGTTCCGCCGCTGATTTCCAGGCCGGACGAAATCATAGCGGTAAAGACGGCTATAGGCGTTGTCGACAAGAGCGAAAAGACAATCAGGCGGTGGGCGAAAAACCATGGCCTGGGGTCGAACGGACAGATTTCCGTTATCGGACTGGTCATGGTGTCAGGAAGTGATTGGCAAGCTCTCGAGTTGCTCCGGGAAGGCAAGAGGCATCATCCCCTCGTGCGCCGTTATTTCCAGCAATTGGGCTACATCTACGTCGCGCCAAAGAGAACGAAGGCCCTGGAGCCCGAGCCGCAGCCAGAGTGGCGGAAAGTGTCCAGCCTCACCCCAGCCGAGATCAAGCACGCCGTGATGGTCAACCCGGATCTGAAATACATCCTCGATCCCACATTTCTGGAGAATGCTTGATGAATGCGGTCACTACCGAAGAGCGCAGGACGAAGAACGAAACTACAGTGGAGCAAGAGCCAGGGCTGATCCTAAGACTGGAGGGCGATAAGCTGGAACTCAATCACGCTTTGCTGGAAGACGCGTTTGGGCCGCAGTCGCATGGTTTTGTCAACGGCATGATGAGCCAGATTGTTCGGATGGCCGTCCTGAATGGTCGGACTGATCCGGTCGCGCTCGACTTCATCGGCGGTGCATTGCTGGAGATGCGGCCGCAAAACGGAGTGGAAGCTATCCTCGTTGTCCAGACCATCGCAAACCATCTCCTCGCTATGACGCTGGCGAGCAAAGCGATTGCTGCACCGAATGCGGAACAGACCGCGAAGTTTGAAGCCATGTTTACCAAGGTGGCCAGGACGACGACCGCGCAAGCGGAAGCCCTTCATAAGCTTCGCCATGGCGGAAAGCAGAACGTCACGGTCAAGCACATCCATATTCATGAAGGCGGCCAAGCCATTGTCGGCAACGTGCGTCACGGGGGGCGGGGTGAGTAAGAATCCGTCCATCATCCCCATGCATGCGGCTCCCAAGTGCTGTGCGAAATCGAAGCGCTCGGGCCTTCGCTGTAAGGCGCCGGCCGTCAAGGGCAAGAACGTGTGCCGGATGCACGGCGCACGGGGTGGCGCGCCGCAGGGTGATAGAAACGGCAACTGGCGACATGGTGCGCGGAGCCGTGAGTTCTTGGACCAACTAGAAACCGCCCGGATGCTGCGGCGTCTGATGCTTGACCTTCCATAGACCAGAATAAGGGGGCGCGAATGTCCACCTATGGGCATCCGTGTCAAATGTTAGCGGGGTGCGCTTCGTGGTGTAGTGACGGCAGATCAATGGATTGCTGCCGACATGGACGAAACGAAATCTAACCGCGCGGTCACGCTCACCGAGTTCAGCGCCTTCATTGCTGCCAAGGCACCGCAGAAGCCTTGCGGCGAGTGCGGCGCCGATGCCTGGCGCGTGTTCGCAGACGATCCAGCCGACATGACTGGAAACGGCCCGGTCTTAAAAAGCTTCCATCCGCACGCGTCTGATGACGATTACGGCAGGTACTTCTACCCGATGCGCTGCACCAACTGCGGCCTCTCCAAGTTCTACGAGGTGGAGACGGTGGAAGCGTGGGTACGAGGGGGCAAGCAGCAGGTGAACGCCGATGGTTGATATCATTGGCGCACGTCTCCGCCGTGAGGAGGCGCTAACCGCATCGTCAGGGACTCTTTCGTCAATTCGGGCCGTAGATGCAGATGGTCGGTCTGTTCTAGCCGCCCCCGGTCTTATTTCCGCCCGCTACAATGTCGGCCTGCTTGGAGCCGATCCAGAACAGACGTTACGGGCCAACACAGACATCATGCAGGCCGCCATCGAGAGCGCGGCCGACGACGGGCGCGGCGAAGTCTTCGTGCCTTTCAAGGGTGATGGCGTGTACAAGGTCACCGCATCTGCCAGCACTCAGCAGGTTGGCTCGATTGCGTCCGGCCCCTCAATCGTGCACGGACCCGCGAGCACCAACGTTGCTCTCTTGTTGCGTTCGGGTGTCCATCTCGTCCTTGATGATGGGGTTGTTATTGAGAACCAGGATCCAAGTCTTACAGTAGTCGGCCTCTACAAGATGGCAGGTGGCGGTATCCACGGCGGCTGTCTGCGCAGCCTCTGGCGAGTAGATAACCAAGTTGGGGTTGGCCACGGGATATTCAGCTTCTTCGACGTATCGCCCAATGACGATCCTATGTGGGATCTGGACATCGAAGACGTGGAAATCTGCAATGTAGGTTCCTACTGCTTCGGGCTGAACCTCGGCTTCATGAAAAACAACAAGCTGCGCCGGCTTTGGGGCCACGACAATGGCGCCGATGTTGTGGATTTCAAAGCCCGCCCAAAGACTGACGGGACGGTGCCGTATGGCAATACGCTTGATACGCTTCTTGCTGAACGGTACGGGCGGCGGACAGGCGTGACGAGCGTTTGTGCGGCCGACATCCGCGGGGCGTTGGTAGCCCGCGCGATTACGGCGCGTGCCCAGGCAATGACGCTGGCGAGCGTAGCGGTAGTAAGTATTCCAAACATCGTTTCGTCTGAAAGTTTCATCGAGGGCCTCCTTTCGCGACGAAATAAATGCAGGAGCTGGACAGAAGTTCATCTTGCCGAACAGATGGCCGCGGAGTCAGTCGAGCCGGCCCCAAGCGTCGTCCCACTCAACGCCTTCAGTGAGCTCGACATAGATCGGCTGGTGCGGGCTCTCTCGCTTGTTGTCAGCGAGACGAAATGCGAATTCGGGTGACAGTTCTTCGCTTGAGAAGATTTTGTCGTCCTTCGCCTCCTCAGCCAGTTCTCTGATAAAGCCCTTGATCTGATCACCCGAGTGGTAGAGCCGGACGACTAGAGCGCCGACTGGGGTAAGACCATGTGCAAAACGATAGTACTGGGTCATAACGCTCCTCCGCTTCACTAGTGGCCGAGCAAATAGAACGTGCTGCCACCTATCACGATGAAGGCAACCACCATCGCCATGAGGCGCATCACCCCGCTGTTGGTGTCGTAGCCAAGCAGGGCGTCATAAACAGGATTAATGTTCGGATCGTCCATATCGTCACCCTAGGCGCGTTGGCATGCCGCTAATTCAAAGAGGACGCGAGGTCTAAAGTTCCACAGCATGGAGGTCGAAAAGTCCGGAGCAGATCCCCGAATAGGGGGGGGCGTGAGTGTCCATCCATGGGCACTTGTGGCAAATGCCGCTCGGCTTTCCTTTATGTTCCAATGCTGCCGTGTTGAACAACGGCGAGCGACTAATGGAAACGATTATTGCCGAGCAGACCAAGGGTAGCAAGGGCGCCCCGAAGTCAGCGAAGAAGAGCGCGAAGCCCACGCAGCGGCTGCCCCTGGTCTTTGAATTCGTTCAGCCGTCCCGTGTGGACGGCGTTTCCGACGTTTTGGGAAAAGCGCTTGTTGCCTGGACAGAGAGCCGCAACACCGAGATTTCGGCAGCATTCCTTTGGCAGATGGCACGAGCCGGCCAGCTTTACATGATGATTGCCCATGATGGCACCGACATCCAGGCAATCGCTTTCTGGCAGAACCAGGCATGGCCATCGGGCGTCAATTTCCGTTGCATTGCCGCCCTAGGGCACGATGACGAGCGCGAGCGCTGGGTCGGGCCATTTATCGAACTCGGGCGCCAGCGTGCCAAGAGCCTCGGGGCGACCAAAATTGTTTGGGATGATTACGGCGTCGGGGCTGCAATGCCTGAAGACGCGCACGTCATCCGCAATATCATCGCCATGAATGTCGAGGTGGAATCATGAGCCTCGGTGGTACACAAACTTCAATTAATCAGTCCGAACCGTGGGGCCCGCAGGCCAAGCTGTTTCGCGGCGCCATCAAGGACGCTGAATCCCTCTATAGTCAGGGACAGCAGCCATTCTCCATGCTCGTGCCAATGGCCAAGCAATCGGAGAGCGCCTACAACAGCCTGAACCGCGTTGCCAACCAGAACAACAACGGACGCGGCCTGAGTGGCAATCTTCAGAGCATCATCGGCAACGGCGGCTTCAATGACCAGCAGGTCGGCGCGCTCAACAACTGGCAGCAGACAGCCAATTCTTCCTACGATGCCAACGCCAACCCCGGCTCGCAAGGCGTTCTGGATTCCATCCTTCGCGACACGCGCAACAACGTCAACTTGAACGCAGCGTCAGCCGGCCGTTATGGCTCCGGGCTGCATCAGGGGCGTCTGGCGCAGGACATCGGCGACCAGTCCAGCCAGTTCAGGATGAACGATTACAACACGTTCCTGAACCGTCGCGATGCTGCCAATTCGAACCTGTTCAACGCAGCGCAGGCAGGGCAGGGCAACATGCTCTCGGCCTATCAGGGACTTCAGGCGCCGGCACAGACTAAGCTCGGCGTAGGGCAGGCCTACGAGGATCTACAGCGCCGCGTGCTCGACGAGCGTTCGAGGGTGCAAAACCTGCCGTGGGATAACCTGCAAAAGCTCCTGGCAGTCGGCTCCGGTACCGGCAATTACGGCACGCAGACGGCCACGGCACCCGGTCCCTCGCCCTTCCTCCAAGGGCTTGGCTTGGCTGGAACGCTTGGAAACTTCGCGTTCGGCACGAACCCGATGCAAAACAAAGGATTGGTTGGTCTGTTCGGGGGCGGCTCCGGTGGATATGGCGTCTAACGAGAGGGAGCATTGAACGTGGCCTTTACTCCAAATAATTTCAACTGGGCGGCGCTTGCTGGCCTCGCATCCGGCAACACGGTCGGCGACCAGCTGGGTAATGCCAATAATGTCATGGCCAATCAGGCTATCCAGTCGCAGGCGCTCCAATCAGACAACGCTACACGCAACTGGCTGGCCAAGGAGTTTCCCAACGAGGACTTTTCCCAGCTGAATGGCCCTGCGCTCCAACAAGCATTCGCGACAGGTCTCCAGCGCTATTCGCTGGCCCAACAGCCAAAAACTGCGGAGTTCAAGACGCTCCCCGATGGCACCTATGGAGCCTGGGACGGGCAGCGCTTCAACGTGCTTGGACAATCGCAAAAACCTGCCGATCTCCCTGCCGTGGCGGAAGAATTCAACTATGCCAGGCAACAGGGGTTCAAGGGTTCGTTCCAGGATTATCAGGCCTATAAGGCCGGCCTGAATAAGTCCGGCTTCATGGTCGAGGATACCCCGGACGGCATGCGTGTCTACCAAGGCGATATGTCGTCCGCTCCCGGCAAGATGACCGAGGGCAATTCGAAGGATGTAAATTGGCTGTATCGCGGTCTCGGCTCAAACAAGAAGCTGGACGAGCTCGATACCAAGCTGACGTCCTTGGGCGACAATACCGCATCCCGGCTCGGCACGCCTGGCAACTATCTCAAGAGCGAGGATTATCAGCAGGCTGAGCAGGCCGGCCGCGAGTTTCTGGCCGTTGTTCTACGAAAGGATACCGGCGCCGCTGTGACAGAGGCGGAAATGGATCTCTATGGCCCTATGTATCTGCCCCAGCCCGGTGACAAGCCACCTGTGATTAAGCAGAAGGCCGAGGCGCGCAAACGGTTCATGGAAGGCCTGGGCCTTGGAATTCCCGAGCGCATGCGAAAGACCGTGCCCGGTGCTGATACTCTGTTCCCGGACCCGAACGCAATGACGACGCCTGACCCGACGACGACCGCGCCAAAGCAGATCATTCTGAATGACGGCACACAAGGCACGATCAGAAGGACGAAATAGCTATGGCCGAATTCGTCATCACCACGCAGGCCGGCGAAGAGTACACGATCGACGCGCCCGACGAGGCCGCGGCTCAGAAGATATTCGAGCACCATGCTGCCAAAAACTACATGGGCAAGTCTGACGCTAACGGTGTGCCCGAGGGTATGGTTTTCGACCCGGCCACAAATCGTATGGTCGATGCCAAGGCTCTTTCCGACCAGGCAATCCCCGGCGGCTCGTGGGCAGCAAGCGCAGTCAAGGGTGTGCCGTTCATAGGCCAGTACGCGGATGAATTCGCTGGCTGGCTGGGTGGCTCGAACAACACCGAAGACCAGCCGAACAGCAGCCCGGAGATTACCACGCAGGTCATGCGAGAATCTGCGAAGACGTTCGAGCAGAACAACCCCAAGACCGCAACCGGTCTCCAGATCGGCGCGTCTCTTTCGGCGCTCCCTGCGGCCGTCACTTATGCGCCTGCAGTCATTCCTCAGGGTGCCCGCCTCGGCACTCAGGCATTGATTGGCGGCGGCCTGGCAACGCTCACAGGGGCAACTGAGGGCTTCGTTTCAGGATATGGAGAGGGCGAGGGAGACAAGCGGCTCGAGACTGCGCAGGATCGCGCGTTGATCGGCGGCGGCCTTGGTGCTGGTCTGGGCATTGTTGCTCCGTACGCATCCAAGGCAATCAGTGCCACGGCCAAGACGGTCATGGACAGCGCCACAGTGAAGCGGGCAATTAGCCGGCTCGGCTATGAGCCCAAGGCCGCGCAGATCGTCAGCGAGACGATGCGGGCAGACGACACGCTCGGGCCAGATGGTATCAGGCGCCTTTCTCGTGGCGGTGATGACGCGATGTTGGCCGATGCCGGCCCGACGTCTGCCGGCCTCCTTGATGCGGCTATGCAGAAGGCTGGCCCACAGGCTCGTATCGCTCGACAGGCGATCGAAGAAAGGGCCACGCGCGCTAACGAGCATCTGACAGGCACCATGGACGTTGTGCTCGGCCGTCCGCCCGGTATGAAGGAAGCAGGCCGTAACATCGCCCGCGAGTCAGCTGTAGCGAGGCGAACAGCTTATAATCATGCCTATGACCAGCTGATTGATTATGCGAAATCCTCCGGCCGCCGTATCGAATCAGTCTTCGCAAGGACGCCGCCGAGCATACTGCGCGCGGCGATCGACGAGGCCAACGATGAAATGATTTCGCTCGGGCTGAGCAATCAGCAGATCATGGCCAACATCGCCGACAACGGCCGCGTGACCTTCCGCGAAATGCCGAACATGCGCCAGGTCGACGAACTCAAGAAGGCCCTGAACAAGATTGGTGCCCAGGTCGATGACCTTGGACGCCCAACGCCTCCGGCCGTTCGTGCGCGTCGTCTCGCAACGGAACTTCGAAACGCCGCGGTCGATGCCGTCCCGGCGTACAGGACCGCTGTGGAGCTTGGTGGAGACAAGATTGCGGAAGACAACGCATTGCGGCTTGGTGGCAAGCTCCTGCGGCCGTCGACGACACGGGAAGACGTTGCAGAGGGTGTCCAGGATATCACTGACGCAGAGCGGCGGCAGCTTGCCCTTGGTGTCCGCCAGTATGTCGACGACATGACCGCGAACGTCACCCGCGCTATCTCGGATCCCAACATTGACGCGAGAGAGGCGACTAAGGCGCTCAAGGAAATGTCGAGCCGCGCAGCCCGGGAGAAACTGCAGCTTGCCCTGGGCGACAGAGCACAAGCCATCTTCAATTCCCTAGACCGTGTGCAGACCGCTCTGGAACTCAAGGCAGCCGTTGCCCAGAATTCGAAGACCTTTGCCCGCCAGCAGATGAACGAGGGTATCCATCAGATGCAGGAAGGCCCGTATAACTCGATTATGGAGGGCAACCCCGTCGTTACCGGTCGGCGCCTGTGGCAGACGGTTACAGGGGCAACTCCGGAGGCCAAGCGGCAGATGGAGCAGCGCATTCTTGCGGACGTGGCCCAGATCATGACCGGGCGCCGCGGCCCCGATGCTGTCGAGGCAGCAAGGCAGCTTATGCGCGCGTACGAGGCTGGCCAGTTGAACGAGCAGGCGTCACAGACGATCGGTCGATATCTCAGCGGCGCGCTTACTGTCCCTTCCTATGAAGGCGGTCAACAGATGCTTGGGCCTCGATGAGCGGGAAGCCACCGTTTTATAGCGGACAACGATGGCTGACGGTGAACATACACCGAAAAAACAGGGACAATACAGGCAGGCCTTCACTAGCCGCTCATTGTTTCGGAGCCGTAACGTTATCACGTCGAGAGCGTCTGAAAACAGGGCCTGATCAGGATGAGTTTCGCGTTATCCATTTTTAAATGGGCGGGAAATGGGCAGGGCAAACGGTTTCAGTCCAGGTAGCGGCGATCCCTTTGCCGCCTCTCCCAAGCAATCTCGATTAGGTTTGTCACACCCGCCAAGACGAGCGCCCCGACGCCCATGGTGATAAACACATTTAACGGCCCATAGGCCTTAAACCAGATTGGTAGCTGCCATTTCAGGAACAGGCCGACACCGATCATAAACGTCGCGCCAGCGAGGTGCAAAAGCACGACGATGATGCGGGCTAACCACATTGGCATGAACTGGGCTCCTGAACGATCCGGCATATTCTGCGCTCGGATGCCGGGACCGGTCAAGAGTATGGCTAAGGCAAGTCAGCGTCTGCGGAATTCCACGCGGATAACGTTGCTCTCCACCTTCACACCTGCCGGCCGTTCGTCAGCGCGGCCCCGAGACGCCAAGGGGAAACCCCGCCGCAGCGTCATGCAGCATCCTAAGATAATGATCAGCGGCGGTCATATCCCTGGCTCCGTTCAATCTCGACTTATCTGATAGAGTATCACAAATTTGTAGTTTATGCCGTGCTGTCCGGAATGTTGCTCCATTCCTCCGGCAGCCGCCTTATCTCGTCCTCGACCGCATTCCAGAAATCGCTGATCTCCTTGTCTCGGGCGACATCGGACAGGCCGATTTTGGCCAGCTGGATTTCCATGGCCTCGGTGACCTGCCGTCTGTAATGCGCGGCGCTTTTCCCCGTGGGCTTATCGACCATCTTCCAGGCTGTATCCCGGATCTTGCCTACCCGGTTCACCATTGGGAACGGTATCAGCTGCGCGGATGGCTGCCCGTTTAGCAACGATCATCTACTCCTGTGCTGACCCGGTTCATCGCCATAAATCCCCCACGCGCACGCGCGAATTTTTTTCCGAGCACCCCAAATACTCCCATTTTGAGGCCGAGGAATAGGGAAGGACGACGGGAAGCGAGGTCACCGGGAAGGCATATGTAAGATGTTTTCGTGTCATCATACTGATCTTACTTGAGAAAATTGCAGTCTAGGATCGCTCAACACGAAGGCATTCATAACCGGCCTCGTGAGCGACCTGAAGCATGGTCCTCTCAAGCTCGTCAGCCCTAGATCGCTGGACCAAAAAACTGTCATGAACAGGTAGGACGACTATTCCGGCTCGCAGCATCATATGCATTATGAGTTCTGCCATATCCCCGTCCGCCCGCATCAACTCGGCGCCCATGTCGCTGTGAAACGCGGCCGCGATTTGCGAGTGGCGGGATTTAATATCGGCTATTATACGGCTAGCGGCAGCATGAGCGTCGGTTGACCCGGGTCTTGCTATTGGTGCAATTGCATCGTGTCGAGCAATTGACGCCCGCGCGTCTCTCTCGGTTCTCGCGTTGATCAGAACAAGAAACGCTTGCTTGACCAAAGGCCTGGGCCACCCGTCAATTTGGTAGCAGTCTTCTGGCATCCTGGCTCCTGCCTGGGCATACAGCAAAGCGGGGTGCAGCGTCTTGAAATCGATCTCCACAACGGGCTCACCGTTGATCTGGATTTGCTGTCTTGCGGCCTTGCTCATTGATTGCCAGCTCCCTCCAAGGGCATAAAATCGCCCGCCTCTGTTAAAGGACTTGTTGAAAATCCGCACCATTGCGTCGGGTATGACGCCGGTAATATACGCCGATCGGATGGCTTCATTAATTTCCGCCAACCGGTGCCGCATGGTGCGGATCTTGGTCGTATCGGAATATTGAACCGGTGCCCCGTCCGCATTTCTCAGAATGATCGTCTCAGGAGGGGGAACGGCCTCAAGCGTTGGACCTGCGGCAATTATTGACATCACGCGTTCGCGGGCTGCGTCCTTGATCCTTAGCGAGCTTTGCACTCCCCAATTCCCCGGCGGCACTTTGATGTGATGAGCATATCCCTGGCCGCCGATGAAGTCGGCAGCTTGCGTCACTTTTGCATATGTAAACAACTTCGATCGATACCGAGGAGGCGCGGTGTAGTAATTCCGATTGCGGGAATAGGATACAGCCCCTTGCGCAGTGCTTAGGGAAATCAGCGTAGCGGCCCCAGTCTCCGACACGCCGAATTGACGGTGCAAATCCGGCCAATACGGCTGATACCGCCAATTAAGAAATAAGGGCGTTTCGTGAGAGGTGGGGATCAATTCGCCCCCGTGTGTCGGGTGTTAGTCGTCGGTTCGCTCACACTGTGCCTTTCGGTTTTGCAAGTCGCACGCCAGCGCCACCGCCATTTTCCGGAATGAAGACTACTCCGACCGCTTCCAACGCGGCTTGCACTTTCGTGACGGTATCGAGACCTGAAACCAGCAGATCATTGCCCCGGCTTTCCATGGCACGGATCGTGTTGACGTTCACACCGGCCGCCTCCGCCAATTGGGCCTGATTTAGGTCCGCCAAGGCACGAGCGGCTTTCAATTGATTGCCGGTTTTCAGCATCACATACTCCGAATGGGTTTTTTAACCAGTTTGGTGTTGACAATAACTATCTAATGCACTAGTTATAAAACACAATACAACAACGCCAGAAACTAGGCAACTAGGTTAACAGACAATGATCGACCGTCGCGAAGTGATGAACAAGGCCTGGGCTGACTACCGCTCGATCCGCTCGCGCTACTCTGCCGCCGAATTGGCGGCACCCGGTATCGACGCCTCTTTCGCTGCCTCGCTCCGGTTTGCATGGAAGATCTGCAAGGAAGCCGCCGCCCGTGTCGCGGCCGAGCAGGTTGAGGCGATGAGCCCGAATGCTCCGGCCATCCGCGCGGTGCGCAAGGCGATCGAAGAACTCCAGTTCAAAGGCTTCAAGCACAATATCTCGGCTGAGCGCCGGGTACTCGAAACCAAACTCGCGAGCCTGATGGCCGCATAGGATCAACCAGCCGAAAGGAACATTACGATGACCCTGAATTCTCAGGCCGGCGAAGCTGTGCCCGCAATCACCCGCCGCCGGTTTCTGGCCGCTGCCCCCGTGGCTGTGGCAGCCACCGCAACCCCGCTCGCTGCCGCCACAGCCTCGGAAAGCTCCTCCATGGCTGATGTGACGGCAAGCCCCGCGCTGGTCGCGGCACATGCCCGTCTCAAGGACGCGCTTGCCAAAAGGGCAGAGGCCACGGACGCACTGGAATGGCTTGCCGACGAATGGCGCCATCGCTGGCCGCTCGCTCCTCAAGAGATACTCGCCGGCGCGAACGGAGACACGGGATATGGGAGGGACTCGGGCGAGCGTGACATTATCGGTCGCTTCCTGTTTCGCGAAACTGCCGGCCTTACGAGGTTCCGCGCTAAGTCGCTCCGGGAAACACCCAAAGCCTGCTTCTGCGTCGACACGGCGGCTGATCTTCAGAAGCGTCTGACAGGCTGGGAGAATGCCAAAGTGAGCGGCAGGACAGCTAAGGCGCTTCTTACGAACACGGCCCGTCGCGAGGAGGGAATACGCTCGCTGAAACACGCGGTCGCGCTAGCCCGCGAGTATGAAGCTACAACGCGAGCCATTCGCGAGGCGGCCGCCGTTGAAACGGCGACAAAACGGATCGAAGTTGCCAAGCAGCAGGTGGTAGCAATCTGCGAAGAAATCTCGAACCTGCCAACGCACAGCTTTCAAGACCTCGTCATCAAGGCGCAGTGCCTCGATGCCAACGATATTTTCGCCATCGACGGGATGACGAAATGTGAAGGCTTTTTTGGGCAAGTGGGCCGGTTCATTCAGGCCGCTGCCAAGCTGGCGAGGGAGGTCTGATTATGGCGCCTGTAACCCGCAGAGCATTCCTTGGACGAGCTTCTGTCGTGGGTGTGGCGGTTGCCGCGCCGATAACGGCGGCTATCGCCGAGGCTCGTGTCGAGCCAATCGAAGACAGTGATATGAAATGCATGCGTCTCGCACGTGAGCTTTTCAACGCGATGAAGGCTCATTACGGCGACGGCTGCAAAATGATCCGTCATGAGGACAGCGGAGAGCTAACATTTCTCCCGCCCCCTCCTGCGCCTCGTATTGTCGAATTTGACGGGGCGGCTTGGTACGATGTTGAAACCAGCATCAATGGCCCCAAGACAGAACGACAATGGATCGAAGTCGCCCACCATATTCCAGCCAGTCCAACAGACGGCCGATGGTTCATGGCCAGCGCTGATGGCGTGACGCCCGCGCATTACTATCAGGAAAGTTGGCTGCGTACGATCATCATCCGGAAGGTGGAGGGGCTTAGCAATGGATAATAAGGCACAATCGCCTATCGTCGGATGGGACGACATCGACGATGAGTTGGGAGACTGTGTAATCCTCGCCGATTTGGTTTGGGATATGGTGACTGACGTTGGCTATGAGGGTCCGCGCAGCCGTAAAGACTTGGATCGGCTCTACGCTGTGGCCAAGGCGCTGAAAGTGAAGCTGGCCCGGTTTGACGATGCGATGGCAACGACCGAGCTACGGAAGCGAGGACACGCGGCATGAGCGTGAACCGCATGCTGCGCCGGGCCGAACTGGAGGCCCGGATAGAACAGCTAATCGCACTCCTCGACACTCTAGATGGCGATCCTGACCTTGAAGACGGCGGGGATGCTGAACCGTCCTTTGGCGAGGGTCGCGACATTAACGGCAAGATGGAATATGAACTCGAGGCCGATACGAGCGATTTGGAACCGTGGCTTGGCTGGGATAATCCCCAGCTGCACGATGGCCCGTTGCTCCTGCCCCGCGGCTGGTCTAGTGCGGATGCGCCCGAGGCTGGGGAATTCCTCGACGGCTTTCGCGGCGATGGCCAGAAGGTTGCACGCGATCTGATCCGACAGCATATCACCGAACGGCCGGCACTTCGCATGACCGGCGCTAACACGCACCTGTTCGTCTGCCGGCAGAGACAGAGAGGGAAGTTATGAAATCGTCGGTGCTCTTGCTTGCGGCCCTGGCAGCGTTCCTCATCGTGGAGCCTTCCGAGGCTGCCGAGCCGATCGGCGTTTGCCGAGGTGGCAACCGTGCGGCGCGTCACGCAACATGCATCTATGATGGGGATACCGGCTGGCAGTATGGCATTAAGTGGCGCTTGCTGGACATCGATGCTCCCGAGCTTTCAGGGGCTGTGTGTCAACGTGAGCATGATCTAGGCGTAGCCTCACGAGATCGACTGGTGGCGCTCATGGCCAATGGCTACGCGATCCGCTGGAGCGGTCGAGCAGATCGGATTGGGCGGGCGCTCGTTACAATCCATCTTGCCAACGGTGATGACGCGGGGCAGAGGCTCATTGCCGACAGCCTGGCGCAGCCGTGGCCGAACCGGGACAACGTTTGGTGTCGCCGATAGGCGAACGTTTGGCGCAGCGTCTAGCGTTCCAGCCCTGACCAAGGGGGCGGCCGAAGCATTTTGCCGACGTCTTCGGCCGCCTAGGGGGATGCTAGCAACGAATGGGACGCTAGCTCAACCAGTGTAATTAGTTACCGAGATAAGGCAAGCGTGTCGGTTCAACGCTCTTCTTCAATGACCGTGTCACATACGACGCAGCAAAATTGATGCAGCCGCTTTTTTGTATCGTGTATGGGTTGATCTGCGACCGAGCGGAGCAAAGAGCCGCTCCCGCAGCGATGACAGATCGGTGCAGGTGCACCTGCCAGCGCGCGATGGATTGAGCGAAGCTTGTCGCTGAGAACGGTAGCAAGATGCATGTTGACGCCTTTTGCTCAGTGGCGCGCTAGCTACATCGAAGCTTGCAGCAAAACCAAGGCGGCCCCGACCTGATCAACTCTATTGATAATCAAGTCCTCAGGCGGGGGGGCGTCATCAACATGCTACGGCTCCGCGGCTGATTCGCAGCATCATAGCGTAACGGGCGGGATACGTGCCCAGCTGTCGCTTTTTTTCAGTCGCCCATAGCGCGCCGCTTTGTGTCGGCCGCGCGACGCATGCCTTTTGCCCGCCAGTATACCCGCCATTCTTGAACTGATTCGATGGAGTGATGGCTGAGGCCGTCCATTCGGTTCGAGGACTGCTCCATCGTCTTGGCTGGAAACTAGACCTCAACAACGTAGCCAAGTGGGGAAGAAAGTAGGGAAGAGCCGAAGAGCCGCACATTTTCAATAGACAACTCAGGCGGTTAGCTAAGAATAATGGCGGAGAAGATGTCCGACTAACTAGCGTCCCGTACTGTCCGGCAATATTCGGGATAACTCGGCATCTATCGTGA
>JAOYNU010001233.1:0-19223 GCA_026745395.1 Tympanopsis confertula
AGGTCTTTGCGCAGTCTCTTGGTGTACTGTATCTCCCTCAGTCCAAGTCCGAGATGGGGGCCATGGATTTGGAATCTTACCTGAACGTTCATGACGATTCAGATTTTCCTGATAAGGGATATTAGCAAAAGCGGGGTTTCTTGGTATAAGATCTACTCACAAGGCGTGTGAATCGACTTGAGCATTTTGAACATCCAAATGGGCGAACGTTTCCTGAGCTAGGCGTTGTAGAAGGCTCCATTACGAGTGGAGCATCGTAGTTTGATGCGAAAGGAAAAGCGGATAGAGAGGATATTGAGAGAAAGAGGGTGGAGCACATAGGACACTGCTGTTGGAGCGCATGCCGCTTTCAAATATCGATTCGCTATCTATCGGATCTCTCATTGAACTAATGGGTTGGAGCGCCTCCTTTGAAGCATATCTCTTGTCGTTGCACCTTTTGATTCGTCATACGCCTTCAAAGACAGATTAGCGGATTTGGCAAGCTTACCCCGCAAGCGACGTTCCGAATGCCAGTCCTCCAGTTGGCTGGATCGCGTACTTATCTGACGCTAATTTTACCACTAGTCCTTATAACTTGTAGCTTGGATATCGGTCATTCTCGGCATTTCACGATGAAATGCCGCATGGGCCAAACGACCATGGTGCAACTCTAACTGAATCAACGCTGGACGAACTTTGAGCTTCAACATGTCATTAGGTATCAGCATGGTCTTATTGGAAGTATCGGAATAGCGTCATGAAGAAGAAGGATTTCCCCATGTATATGTGATGAAGAATGTAGAATTTCCTTAAAAAAAGTGCAGCTCATGGCTCAACAGAGACTTCTTTCGCTATCCTCAGTTTGTCGACAGGGACAGTCCCGATGTGCTCATTTGAAGAAATGGACTGGGAGCCTTCCAAACCATCAATGACTACTGCCTCTGTCTCTTGCGTACGCAACATGAAGTACCTTTCCACCAACAACATACAAGTGACGCAAACGATCATGGCAGCAGATACCCCTATCAAGGCAAACATTCCTTTCTAATTGTATAGAGAAATGTTGTTAGTAAAACCAAACATCTAAATGAGACTTCAAATTTATCACATACCCGAAACATGGGAGCCATATTAGCGCGGTAGAATATGAGCGGCCAGAATACTTGGAAGGCGTTACCTCCGCAGTTCATCACTCCAATAACAATAGCGCGCATAGTTGGCGATTCATATCGCATGCTATCATTAGCCCATGCGAAAAAGGTCGCTTGACAGCAGTAGATAGAGCCAGCCAAGTAGTAACCTGTAAAAATGCCTGCAGTGGACATTCCAGGTGCCAAAATAATTATCGCCGCGCAGATACCAGTAATACCGTTATAATAGCCAGACAACCACCGATAGCCATAGATATCGGTCCAGCATGCCCATATGAGGGTAGAGAGAATACCAACAGCCTGTACACCGGTAGGGTAGTTGTTCAACTGTGAGACGGTGTAATCCTTATCTGGCAGTGCTTTCATGTAGAGATTGAGTAGAGATTGTGAGCTGGGAGCCTCCGTGCAGTTTGCGATACACCATAGAATGGCGAATGACCACATGTAGTATGAAGTCGTAGCTTTCTTAAGAAAGCGCTTTGAGAAGATAGGCGTTCGCTCGATGACAGGAATGCGTGCAATTGCTAGCTCTCTTTCTTCCGGCGATAAATAGGACGCGGTGGTTGTCGCCGGGGTATTGGGAAAGTACAGGACACCGTAAATTGCGACAGGTATGCTTATTACGCCGTCAATCTGGAAGATAGTTTCAGTACTAAGATCAAGCCCTGGAGGCGGAAATGACCTTGTGGGGATCACTTACAACAAACATCCAGCGCCAGCCAGCCAGCCCTTGCAGTCCATCCATAGAGCTGTGAATCGCAGACTGCAAGAATCCTCCAAACATCCCCCCGGCAATACCAGAGCTTGTGAAGAGTCCGCTTCGCTTACCAAGCTCCTCCTCGGTATACCAAGATCCAAGTAAATAGTGAGTTCCTGAGAATATACAAGACTCAAAATATCCTTGAAACACGCGGACAATCATCATAGCTTGGGGCGTCTTGCAAAATCCACAGCCTATGCAAAGAATAGACCAACAACAGATCATCGCTGGAAGAAAGTATCTTGGTTGGATATGAGTGAGCAGAAGACTGTTTGGAATGATACCGCTGGGAGGTTTCGATAAGCTCAAAGCTGATGTGTTTGGAATTAGTGGAAATTCACTTACATCAAGTATCCAGCCGAGTAAAGAGAGTTTACCACTGTCAGCTGTGCGCCTTGAAAGCCGAGATCTTCTTGCATTCCAGAGACGTATGCCAATGATACATTTGACCGGTCCAAATAGTTCCTGTTCAATTTTCAGCAATTGGTCAATGAGTAAGATTCCAGGACTTGATGATTTACACAAAATAGGCCAAACAGCAGAATGAGAGGATGAACCAGTCGAGTTTGAACACAAGCTTGCGTTCCAGAGGCGATTTGTGATTCTCTAAGAAGTACTCTCGCAATCGCGGAATGCCGGTTTTCCTCATATTGCTTCTCGGGATCAAGGGAGAGAAGAATAATGTAAACGAGAATCTCTTTCAAGGAGGTTAATTAAGTTTCAATGTCAAGTGTGAGATCATGGCAGAGCAACGGTGGACTATGAAAGGCAACCCGTCTTATTCAAGAACTTTCCTTCGGGCTCGATGAGTCGCTGTACCTTATCCATGAGTTTATCTCGTGACAATGAATCGCAAATAGGCCTGTGATCTGAGTCCTCGTCAATGAGCAGTGTAGAGGGGGGCTCCACGATTATCTTTTAGCGCTAATGGACTTTGGCATGTTGGGGTATCGGTGGTGCTCCACGGAAACGAGCCAATCAAACCTCCCCGATACCAACTTTTACCAGCATGAAAGCCATGATTCATTGCCATTACGCCGCAGAACTTTTCGTCTGGGCCCAGATCTGTCTTTAGTAATCCGTACTGCCACCAAAGGAGGCCCCAGCACTAACAGTTATTTTGCAATCTTACGCCTGCTTGCTTCTTGCGTGGCGTCGTAATACAATCCCGCTATCTATCTTCACATTCCATATCCCTCATCAGCAGTGCCAAGTGAGCCTTCCTGTCGATGTTAAGGTATCTCCAGTCTTTAAGTGACGCATACACTGTCGTAAGTTGGCCCTGGTCTCTATGGGATATTCCCATGCATGGATGCGTATCCAGATCTCTGATTAGGCTCGCCACTTTTATGCGTTTTGGTCTATCTGGCGAACTAGGTCGAGATTTTTCATGGGTTTTTTTATGAAAGCATTCAAAATTGACTATATGTCTTGCAGACCAATAGAATATAAGGAGAGATTTATCTGCTGTCTGATTTCCTCGGATGCTAGCTAGTCTGCCTGAGAAGACAGTACTCGGCGCTGTGCGATTGCGTAAAGGAAGAACTAAACTTAGCAATGAAAAGATCTGAATATAAATAAACTTCAAGTACTATAGAAAGTTATATTGAGGATGAAACCGAGGTACTCAGAAGAACCGATGCTCTCAGAGAGAAGCAAGTTCCCAAGAAGAAACTTCAAGTCTGCACGGCGGGTATGGAATATTTCTCCCGGGGTACGTTATCGAACTTACCCAGACTCTTATGACCATCTGGATCAGGATATTCCCCATCAAAAAAGTCTTGGTGAGAAATCGTCATGGGGCGGTCCAAGTCGTACTCGTAACGCTTCCATCCATGCTTCCGCGCATCCAGGTAATCGACCATGTTGAAAACGCGATCATCAATTGGCTTGTCGGTACCAAGTCTCTGTAGATGAGGAGAATTTTCAATCGGAATCAACGGTCTCTCATCAGCGGGACGAGAGAAGTAAATGACTCCGATGCGACGGATATGGCGCTGATCCATGGGGGGCTGCACTACACGGTGGATAGTCGCCTTGAAGAGACCGCCTGTCAATCGCTCCATCGCTTCACCGAAGTTGACGATCAGAGAATGCGGTTGATGGCGGACCCAACGGAAGCGACTTGTGTGGTGGCAGAGGACTTGTAGGGCAGACATTGGCTGCGAGAACAAGAATGTCCATGAGCCCCAGTCAGTATGACCAGATAGAAAGATATCACGGTATCGATCACTCTCTTCCTGAGAGCGGGGCTCGCACATCATCTACAGTTGGAAGTCAGTGTCAGGCACATCATCCTCGTCGGAAGGGGCTGACGTACATAGCGAATATACTCGGTCTTAGAGCCTCCAGGGGCATGGGTGGACAGGACTGCCTCCTCTGGCACTTCTAGAATCTCGGCCGTGAGTCGTAAAAGCTTCATGAGAACTGTAGTTCTGATGTGGTGCATCACCTCGTAGGTCTCTTCGAGGAAGGGCCTCATGATTTCGGGGTGTGGCCGGTTCTTAGGGTCATGAACCAAAATGTTATAATGATCCAGCTGTTTAGGAAAACCTCCTTTGTGGCCCAAAGGTCCAGCAGGCTTATATCCGACGTACAATCCTCGGGCGTCTTCCTCGGGAGTCACTGGGTGGTGTCAGTGTAAACTTTCATCGGTCGTCAAGTACGGATGGTGACTAGTGAGCAATGGTCAAACGTACCTTCATATGGTGCCTTCTCCTCGGGCGAGAGGGTCATCATGGCATTAGAGATGCGCATTTGGCGCAGGTATGTCTCATCGGAAATCCCATGATTTGATAAAGTGAGAAACCCATATCCTGTAGCGGCCTTGTAGAGCGTTTCCTTCAGTTCCTTACGACCAGCGGGATCATCGAATTTGGATAGATCGAGATTTACAAGATCGACATAGTCCACTATTGTTCAAGTTCAAAGTCAGCACTGCTTACTGCTTAAAAGGAGGGTCTCGAAAGCACATAAACATACAGTCTTCTTTAGTAGGAGAGGGAGGTGTGAACTGAGGAAGGAGATCAATATTAGCCTTGGGCTCCATTTTGATATTCTGTTTCAAATTTCACAGTGCCCTGGATCTTCAAAATATGGAGATTATGCTGGTCTAGGAAGCCAGAAAGATTGATCTCTTTTATCCTGTCTTGTCTACTCATTAATTTCAGATCACACTTTGTAAAGCAGAAGAACACTCCTTCATCTGGACCCCTCATCAAGCCTGTGAGGAGCACCTCCATCCAAGATAGTTACATGCGTGGAGCCCCGATATTGTTGCTCAATAAAGGGTGGAGGTAAGGTGCTCATCACAGAATGACCGTGGAGCAAACTCTTCGTAGTTCTTAATCGCTGGGCACGGTTATTCATTAGCATATCTGGTCATCGAACCGAACCGCAGTCTATTTGAGCAGCTCTGCGGGGCTTCAATCTTCTTTCCTCTTGTCCGGGGCTCCTGAGGAGCTCCACCTGGTGCGATAAAAGTCATCTCGGAGTGTAGTCAATGAGCGCCACGGCTTGGAGCAGCAAGTTGAACATTTTTGACTAATAGGCCATCAGCTCTAGAAAACTCAAAGGGCGTAGCTCAAGTAGAAAGCCCAGTTGGTACATGTGGTCGAAAACAGAACCAGTATACCGCATTGCTGCTCATGCTAACTTCCCTCGGAGTAATGATCGGGATGAATTCTGTGAATGAAGGAGAGAAGAAAGCCCGGTAATCTGATAAGGACAAGGAAAACCTCAGAGTGTATAAATAACCTATGAAATCGCCGGGAAAGCGACTGGTGATTCCAAAGTTCTCGATACATGGTCTACAAATTAAGGTCATTCTACAAGCTTGCATATTGAGCGATATTCGCGAAAATTCTCGAGCGCCTTTGCACTAGACAAACCCCATGATAGGAAAATTTATCTGCCCAAAGATTTGGAAACATGATCGCTGGAAATGACCCATCCGAAGGCATGTTGAAAATGGGGGCAAAGTTGCTATAGCGGAGCGGAATCTTTGACAGTTGCCGGTTGAGCCCCACAGATAGGTCAACCCTTATTTCCGCTTGAGCTTACACTGCATGCGTTGGTGAAGATCCTTAATTATTGAACTCTTAGGGATTTTAATTCGCGATCGGAAATAAGGATCTCATACTCCGTACTGCCAAGTCACTTAACTTTAATCATCCATTCACCGAGTCTCGGCCTGCTCTATCACTACTTACTAAATTTGTAGAGGCGGCAGTACCCCCGGGATAAAATAGAGAAGCCCCACCACTAAAGTTCTAGTTGGGTCTATAGTACACATATGCCCTTGATCGGCCCCAAAAGCAGGTCTCCAGCTGAAGCATATCGCTCGTCAGCTCGTATTGCATCGAGGAGCGTGACAGCATGGATAGCAAGGCAGAGATTTTTGCAGCCTATATAGCCGCCGACAAGAGTGAAATAGAAATATGAGAGCCTAGGGACCCAAGAGTTCGATCAGGCAGGAGTTTATCGGGCAGGGATTTAGTGTTGGATGAGATAATCGTACTCGTAAACGCACCCGAGTTCGAAGATAATCTTAACCTCAAGGTTGACTTGGGCCGATAAAAATAGAAACTGCGGAGATTATACTGCTTAGATAAGAAGATTTAGTGGGGGGATCAATACGAACTGACCAACCAGCGCGTGCATCGGCTTTACGCAATGGGTCCAACGCACTGTTTTGGCCCCCGCATGGCCAGCCGCAGTCAACCTTGAGTCCGTGTGCGAGTCGGCCCAGCCAATACAAGCCTTGAAATCTAGTCGATCCTCCCAATTTAGGGGAATTATGGTGCATGGCAAGGGTTCCCGCCCGGCTGTAAGCCTCTGGCGGGTGTGGGCTTGACCACAGATACTGCCAATAGACGAGCAAAGAGGCTCCGCAGGGCCACGCTAGAATGACAACATAGTACACCGTTCTTTTATTTCAGCCTTGGGGCCATGCTTATAACAGGGGGCGGCCCTCCGGTCGACGAAGCCTTTTTTCTAGCCCAAAATCCTGCAGCTTGACATGACAAAAGCCCCAAATTTCTTATTATCGCATAAATTCCAACGCTTTGCATCTAAATGTCAGCCATGATGGGAGCTAGCGAGGCCCGAGCGTGTCGCGGAGAGCTGATGCAGCAACATACAAACAAATGGCAGAGCTCTACGAAGGATATGTGGAAAAGGTCGGCCTCGATGTGGTTTGACTTTGAGGATAAATGCCACCAAACCACCGTGGAGGTGTTCCATAAATCCGCAGACTCATGGACGAGCTCTAAGAGCAAGGCGCAAAATTCTACTACAAAGGCGTGGCACCGGTCTACCGTTTCATGGAGCAACTCCAGGACCAAAGCGCATGAATCGACTACAAAGGCTTGGAACCAGTCCACAGATACTTGGAACAACTCTTTGCAGCGATATCGCGAGTCAACTGCAGGCATTCTCAGCAGATCGGCGGAAAACTTGAACCGATCCACAGAGAATTTAAATCGTGCAGGCAAAAAGAATATCGCGCCTTCGCCTCTTTCAGACTGGATCTCAGCTCCTGAGGACCAACAGTCCAACGAAGCACAAGTGCAAACACCACCGCCATCCGAGCCGACATCACCGTCCCAAGGCCCACCACCACCTTACGAGCCTTTGCAGCAATCACAGCGAGCTCGCTCTAGTTCCACTCCAGTATCTCCAGAGTCGCAGCACTCGATGCATTCACGAAAGCCCGTCCCGTCTCCGACTTCCTCGGAGCCCTGCGAATCGCCCAAAGCTGCCTCGATCCCTCGCACATCATCGCTTCCTCCATCAATACCCGAGACTTCAACCGACTCTACAGAATCGAGCACTACTTCAATCGACCTTTCTTGTAAGAAAGACAAGGCGGCAGATAAACAAGCCCGAGAGCTCATCGAGTTGACAAACGAAATGACCACTCAACTGAAAGAAGCCAAGCAGCTTCGCGAGTCCAACTACAGCTCCCTCGGCGAGATCGAACATCAGTGGGTGAACTCCACCATCACAGATGCCGACAACGCAAACCAAGACCTGATCCGTCTTCTGGAGCCTCTCCGCATCGACATGACCAAGCGCAAAGGCAAGCTGAGCTCCTCAAACCGCAAACAGTGGCGTACTCGAGACTGTGACCGTGCCCGCGAAAAGTACGCGGCAATCGTCCTGCAACAAGGCCGTTTACAAAACATCATCAACCACCTATCTGAAGTGGTCGTACCTCAAGTTCCCTCGAAGGAAGATGTTCCAGAACTCGAGAAGACATCCGTTCAGTCAGTAGCAGAACTGCCGACCGTTGAATCTCCAATAGAGATGGAGACATTCGAAAGCCTTCCTGCTATTACCGAGCTCCCCTCCGACCCTATCTACATCCCCTTGGAGCTTGAAAACGCCTTCGCAGAGCTACCCGGTGAATCTAGAGCTCGACACAGCGCTCCCCAGCCTCCCATCCCCCGGATTATCGTCACACAGAGCGCCGATGATTTGCTGGATCTAGAGCTGAGGAGCAATTCTGTCGATGACTATGATCACAGCACGGATGAAATGCATGATAATCAGGCTTGGAAACAGACTCGGAATGATATTCGGGATCAACAATCCGCATCTTTCACAAAGATTATCAGCAAGATGGAGACTAAGCGCTTTTACCGCAAGTGATCAATCTTTTAATCTTCTGCCTTAATATTCAGCGACTCTTTTTGCATTTTCACGCCATGAAGATTGCAACCCACTTTCGTCATTTCACTCTCACTTCGCTTCCTCTTAAGAGCCAATTATTATACCCATATCTTATCTAGTCATTTTTCAATAGATATTCTTCAAAAGACGATTCTGATTTATGAAATAATTCCTTCGTGTTTCTATAGAACTCCATGCATGTATGTTTATTAGTATGCAAATTATAAAGCCCAGAAAGTCACTCTGGCCTTTGGCCGTACACCATGTGGACTTTTGTGTATAGATGATTAGAGGTATCTTTGAGTTCGTGTCGAATGCCGGCTAGTAATGTTTCGATCTGCACGCGTTTCCAGCCGAGTATGCGTGTGAATAATGCGTATGTGTATGGGGGCATGGCTTCAAGCATGTTGAGTTGGTGGTAGCGGCCGATTTCTTTTAATTTTGGGTCTTTGGGCCAGGGGCTTTGTGGGAGCTGTAGAATCAAATTAATGGCTGTATCTTGCTGATAGAGGTTGTTTTAGCTTACCTTCATGATGTCTTCTTTTACGTTCACGTAGCCAGCGGCTTCGAAGCGCGCTTTCCATGTGTGCACGGATGCCATGTCTTTTCCGAAATTCCTTGATGATGCGTCGATGTGTTTGACGGCATCTAGGAGACAGGGGGCGTTGAGGTGGGTTTCGTCGTCTGAGAAGGTGTTGACCTCTATTGTGGCCATTTCAAACCAGCCGCCTGGGTTGAGGTTTTCAAATGCTTGTTTGAATAATTGGTCATGGTCTCGGATTGCTCCTTCAAGTTCACGGCCGTGAATGTAATCGAATGAGTGGTTGTAGGACCAGGGTTGTTCGAAGTCGTCTACCTCGAAGCGACAGTTTGGTGGTACCCTGGGCAGGTTAGATTTTGTCTTTATAGCTTGGCGGCGTGACTTACCATGATGGTTGGATGGGGCTGAGATCAATTCCTATGATGGTTTAGTATCCGGCCCACATTCTCCGAATATAGTGACATACCGATAATTTCGGAGTCTGGATGTGAGCTAGAAATTGTTAGAATTGATTGTTATGCCACGGTTGTGGAGGCTTCTTACTCTGCAAAGTCGATTGCCCATATTCCCGTTCCCGTACCGAGATCCAGGACTCTTGAGGGGTTTTTGATTGGAGCTTGATATAGTTCTCCTTTTAGAAGCATCAAGTAGATATGGTGGCTCTGGAAGATGACTTTGGTCAATATTGTATTCACTCAAAAAGTGAATGTTCGTGCAAGCTCACTAGATCTAGGCGGTCTTGCTCCTGTTCGTCGTTGGGCTATGAAAGTCAGCACTGAGCATAGTATTACGATATCTATAAACATACCAGAACATATTCGCCCTCATGGTATGAATGATATCTGCGTCCGTTCTACTTCATAAGCAGGGGATCCGATTGTGGGGAACACGCGACATTAGTACCTCGTATCTGTGACCATCAGTTATTTGTTTTTTGCGGTGTAGAGAAAGCTATAGATTTTATTTTCCCTTTCTCTCTTTCCTTTCGAAGACAACATACCGATAATTTAATGCACTTGAAGTGACGCTCTTTGTGTAGCTCGCTTCACTGAGGCTGTATGCAGGGTTAGCTCTACCCCAACCCGAAGTTGCGGCAGGGTCACTCACGAGCCGGGGTATGTAGAGTCATTGTCCGATAGCTAGGCGCAATTTAGTTCTGGATCGTATCGGCACAGCGCAGGCACAACGTACATCGGGTTCGATGGGAGAGGAGCCATTCGCCATGATGCCGTACATTCCAGTTCCCCTAGATGGAACTATTGAGCAGTTGCAGGAAAACAAAGATTGAAGGAGAGAGAAAAAAAGGCGGCACACCGACAAGAGTCTTATGACCCCTCCTGGTTGAAGACGATGCTGCGAGACCCAGACTGTCGGGTCCCGCTATTCACGAAAAGCTGGAATGTTGGCGCCCCAAAAAGGACGGGTTTGTTCTGGTCCCGACACGATGGTTCCCGTCTTTTGTCTTTCGCAATCGCTTCTTCTTCTTTTCTTCTCTTCGCCACCGATTGGATCCCTCCTTTCCCCCCGAGGTGGGGCGCATCTCTCAGCAATGAGGCAGACACGACACACCTCTATTGTTTGTGAGCCGTCCGGTCGGTGCGTCGATCGCAGCCTCTCTCAGGGCACTAGCTGATGGCCCAGATGCGGAGTCGGCTCATCCATCGCGCTAAGCTCGGATGAATTCCTACCTGCCAAAGGATGAGGGATCTGGAGATGGAGTATAGCGGGACATGTGCCCCGTCGCTCGTGTTTCTCCCTTCTACAGACACCCCCGTCTTGCTATACGAAGGGCCTCGGACCCCTGGAACTACTACGTGATTCACTTGAAACAGCCGGGATACGGTGTGGTCTTGGACTCTCAGTGGGATGCAGCATGCATCCCGCCAGTCTGGGTCGTCGCCACTTAAAAGCGGAGATTAATGGTCCTGAAGCCCGATCAGCGACCAGGGTTATCCTGACGGCTCGGCCTGGGTTCGTGCGAAAGCGAGGGAATGAGGGCCTGATAGAGCAGGCGCCGCCGAGACTTCAATGTCGCTAATCTGATCCGTGAAACATGCAGGCGCCAGTTTGCAAAGACTCGTCCTGGATCCAATACATAGCCGCCAAGCTGCATCGGCAGGTACCGTAGCCGGGTCTGGGCGATCTGCGCAGTACAACATGGCCAGCTCATTTTCTGGGCTCGCGGAGTACAGTAGCTTCGACTCGTCTAGTTACGTACATATCTCCGATTGACGCGGACGAGACCAGACATGGAAGTTATTGCTCGATCGAAGCATCGGGGTGGAGATCGTGAATGCACCTTGTTCTTCCCACCAGTCATAGATGCTGCGGAACTAATCACCAGCATAATTACGGGCTCCATCTAAACCTACGCTTGTTAGGCTTCTAAAGTTCTCGGTGTATATACCCACCAGGAACTTAGCCTGCGGGCTGCGGGCCGGTGTTTATTCCACCTCCCTTGAAAACTATGGCTCCACCTCCTTCGCCGCGCCAGGATTCGTGAATGCGCGATTAGATTAAACTAGGGGGCAATATATGTAGACCTGCATGAGTGCTGTCGTTCTCGTTCCAGGGAAAAGTGGTGATCTCGCATCGGTTGTGCTTATTGCAAACATGCGCCTGCTGGGCCCGGGAGTCTGGGCTGAATTGGAGTAGGATGCAAGCTGCAGGCTGCAAGGCGCTCAATCAGTGCGCTCTAGCCTGTCTTGGACTTTGCTATTCCCGGCGAGAATCTGGCTATTTTTCTAATCTCCAACTCAATTTCGTCCCACTTGTGGCCTTAGCGCCTGAATATCGAGGCATAAGTGATGCCTCAAATATCAGGTGGTAGCTTTTGCCTCAGGCGTCAATATTGATGTCATTTGAGATCTCCGGCGCGGATGTCGCCTGTACACCTTTAACTTGTTTGGAGTCATTTGTTCCCCTCCCTGCTATGACCAACCCCTGAAGAAAACACTTCTAACCTACTTTGTCTTTGAGAACCACAACATCACCCGCAAAAGGCGCCTCATGGTCCTGAACTTCCCACAGACAAGACCATGCTAACAACCGCCCGGCCCGCACCATCTCCGGTGGTCCTGCTCATTTACCCAATAACACTATTGGTGGGCTCATTGTTTTCAGCCATATCGCCGACAGCTCAAGCAGTAAAGCCGCCATCCTCCCATTCTAGTCAGCCATCAGGAGCACTAGCGCCCTCACTTGCCGCCGACCTGCACATCTCCGAAAGCCCAGTCAACTACTTCGCTCGAAAGAACAATGTCTTCAACGTCTACTTCGTGAAAGTCGGATGGTTGTGGACGACCCTCGCCTTCGCCTCCCTCCTTCTTGTACAACCTGCCTACCGTTTCTCGTCGTCCCTTCCTCAATCTCAGCAGCAAACACGTGTCCGCCGTTCGCTACAAGCTTTCTTGCGCTATGCCCTCGCAACAACCGTTTGGTATTTGATGACGCAATGGTTCTTTGGCCCAGCAATTATCGACCGCAGCTTCGTTGTCACAGGTGGAAAATGCCAGAAAATCATACAAGAGGCTAAGAGCCTGGACCGTGATACCAGTGCCTCGGCCCAGCTGGAGACGCTTTTCAGCGCCGCAGCTTGCAAAGCAGCTGGCGGTTCTTGGAGCGGAGGACATGATATTAGCGGCCATGTATTCATGCTGGTCTTGGCAACCTCGCTCCTAGCGTTTGAAGCCATTGGAGTCGGTGCCTTCTCGCTGACCAGTGGTCGGGAGAACGAAAACGGACATGAGCGAAAGCCAAGTGATGCAGGCGCTTCCCAGCCTAGTGACTCCGGAGATGGATCTGGTGTGGCTAGGAAATGGGCTCTTAGGTTAGTTTGGGGAGTCATCTGTTTAGGCTGGTGGATGCTTTTCATGACGGCTATCTGGTTCCACACATGGTTGGAAAAGGTAAGCAGCATTGCCTTTTTTGATTTCCTCTTTTCTATATCCATGATTCTAACATGCCTTCTAGTGGACCGGCCTGTTCGTTGCTTTGAGCACTGTATATGTGCTTTACTTGCTCCCAAGACAGCTTCCGCCTTGGAGAGACATCATTGGCCTGCCCGGGCAGTAATTATTCTTCCTGTATTTTTTTTCAAAGATTTCTTTGATTTTCCATGTTTTTGCATAGACTATGTACCAATACATACTGCATTGCTTTGCTGGTCGTCCGAATCATGCGTTCAAATGTGTCACATAATGTATCATTTGCATTCCTACAGTTCGGGGCCAAAGTATCCACTACAGAAAGCTTTTCAACGATGTTAGTAATTAATGCAAACACATACTTGCACGAGGAATGACTCTCGACCCAATCACTTACCTCCGGGCGTCAAAGCCGCTGCATACATCACTCGAGTGATAGGTCGCAAATCATGCGGTGTCAGGCCCTCCGAGATGGCAAACTCCATATATGGATCCCAAGCAGTAATAATCGTGTCCGACCAAGTCTTCAAATCAACCGCCCTCTCCTTATCGGTAGTATGCTCTGACTGGCATTGAGTTCCTAAACAGGTGCCGAACTCACGGAAAGCTAGACGATACTTGATGTTGCGCGAAAGATACCGATTAATTTCGATGAGGTTCCCTAGATCGATCAAGTGTCAGCAATTTGTATACGAACATCAAAAGATAGGAAGACACTAACATAGCTGCTCAAAACACCTCGACGCCAGATTCGACGCCCAGTTCTCCTTCTCCGCAAACCAATGCGCCGTCCAAAGCGTCATTCCCAAATCCAATGGATCATCAGAAACGAAGTGCTCTCCTTTCCGCTCCATCACGCGCTTATAGTCGGAAATCTCCTCCCTCAATACCTGCCCCTCTCCAGCTTCTTGTGCTGTTGACTGAAGAATCCGATACACAACGAACCCATCAATTGGATCAAGATTTCCTTCCGAAGATACCAGAGGTTCAGATAGATCCATAGACATTTTCCACACCATGCGCGGGCGATCTCCCGTCCGATCTTTAAAGAACTTCGGGTGGATTGCACGAGCTAATTCCACTGCTTGCCTGTTATAGGCCATATTATTCGATGCTCGAGCCATCCTGTTCAATGCGAACATCCATATCGTCAGATAATGATGATACTGTCCATCACAGTCTGATCCATGCTCATCTGTCTTCCCAATCCGCAGTCCGCCATTCAGCGGATTCGACTCAGTTGCTCCCGGTAATCGTGACAAGCCATCTCGTGTCCAGCCTAAGACATCGTGCACGGATTCGATTAATCGGCGGGCTAGCTGGAGGTATCGATCGTCGCAGGAATTAGCTCCGGCATTGCAGTATTCCTTTTGCATTGTGAGGAGGTTGATCACGCCGAATGCATCGGTCCAGAGGTAGCGGCCTCGATGGCCGCCGGACTTGGGGGGTGGGACCCAGTTCTTGGGATCTTCTATTGCGCTGAAGCTGCCATATATAGATTCCATGCATTCTTGAAATCTCTCGAGTCGTGGTGAGGGGCTGCTTATTGGGAGAGCCATCTTTGTTGTCGCGGATGCATTGAAGTGTGCTGGATCACTCAATGCTGTCTACTCCGTGGCAGGAACTTGGAATATACACAGAAGATGTCTAGGTAGCTGTCAATTGATTTCAGCATTAACAGAAATTTTCCATACGGCTCATCAATAGATTGCCAGATGTGGCGTTAGGTCATCATGACCTGACATGACCCCGGTGTGATCTCAAGAATTCGCCGCCTGTGACTTAGTACCAGCAATGTAGTATGCACAGAATATTGCCTCTTGCCAAATTAATAACAGCTTCAAGTTCAGTCCCACGCTCAGCTTCGCAGCGTTCATCAACCAAAATGGCAACATTACAAACCCTATTCGATGAGGGCATCGAGCCACTCCCGGAGATAAATGACAAGAACTTCGGATCCTATTTCGACAATTTCGCAGGCCCACAGGTTGTAATGCTCGGCGATGGAAGCCACGGGACATCCGAATTCTACAATGCCCGAGCCCAGATCACAAAGCGCTTCATCGAAGAGCACGGATACACCATAGTCGCCGTTGAAGCAGACTGGCCCGACGCAGAAGCAATTGACCGATACGTACGCATGCGACCAGGCCCAAAGACACCAATCGGAGGGGTCGCTAAAGGCGAAGAACCCTTCAAGCGGTTTCCGACGTGGATATGGCGGAATAGAGAGATGCAGGGCCTAGTGGAGTGGATGCGCGAGTGGAACAAGGATCTACCACCTCATAAGAGAGTAGGATTCTACGGCTTGGATCTTTATAGCATGGGTGCCTCAATACACGCTGTTATTGACTATCTTGATGCCGTGGATCCGGTAGCTGCTAAAGAGGCTCGAAAGCGTTATGGATGTTTAGAGCCGTGGGTGGATGATCCTACTTCATATGGCCTTGCCGCGCTGCAGGGAATGCAGGACTGTGAGACGGAAGTCATGGATATACTGCGCGGTCTTCTTGAGAGAAGACTCAAGCTTGCACAGGGCGATTTTATCGAAGGAGAAGAAGGCGATGAGTATCACAGCGGCAAGCAGAATGCGTACTTGATTCGTGATGCGGAGAAATACTATAAAGCGATGTACTGGAGTTCGGCCAGTTCATGGACGCAGCGCGATCTGCACATGTTTGAGACTCTACAAAGACTTATGCAACATCGTCCTCCGCCGGCGCATAAGGCCATTGTATGGGCTCATAATTCCCATGTTGGCGATGCGCGGTATACAAGTATGGGTATGCGCCGAGGTGAACTTAATATTGGGCAGCTATGCCGTGAGCGAATGGGTCGGCATAATGTATCCATTCTGGGCTGTGGGACACATACAGGCACTGTCGCTGCTGCCCACGAGTGGGATGAGAATATGGAGGTAATGGACGTTCTTCCGTCGAGAGAAGATAGCTGGGAGATAGTCGCGCACAACACTGGTGTCCCGAGGTTTCTTCTTGATCTTCGACGAGACTATGCTGATCCAGCGCTTCGGTCTGTTATCTCTTTGGAGAATCGGCTTCAGCGATTTATTGGAGTGATATATCGGCCTGATACGGAGAGGATATCCCACTACTCTCATGCTAAAATTCACAAGCAGTTTGATGGGTATGTCTGGTTTGATGAAACTGAAGCTGTCAACCCTCTTGAAACCACCCAGCCGACCACGCCTTTGGGTAAAGAAGAAACATATCCATTTGGACTGTAGCGCAAGAGACCCTCCAAAGAAGGAAGTGATATTCAGCCAATATCATCAAGTATTCATTTGGGACTCTGGAAAGAATTGACCCAACTCTCCTGCTCCAGTCAATACAAGGGAATCGAAATCACTCCAACCCGTTAGATTTGCAAGATAAGATGCTGGAGATGGCTCATCGATCACGTTGAGCATCCATTCATCTGGGATCGAGCCGTAGATACTATCATCGAAGCCAGGTACTAGACTTTGTGTATCTGTTGACTGAGGCGTATACATAGGCTGAGAAGTCTCAATGTCAGCCGGATTCTCATCTTGCCTCTGTGATCCATGCTTAAGCACCAACTGCGGCGTGATCTTCAAGGCTTCTTGTCGTAGCTTCTCCAAAACTACAACATATCGCTCAGTAAAGGATGTCTTTGAGCCCCATTTTCCGAGTTCGCGCTGGGCGGCTTCTCCGATCTTGAGATGATATCGATATTCCGGTGCTGAATTGAGCTGGCTCTGGATGTTGTAGACGTACAGAACGACAATAGCACAGAAGACATAGTAATGAGTTGTCTAGAAATTCCTTTAGCGCCCGCGTCCTCAGACATGATGAAAAGGTCTTACCCAAAAACACTTGTGCATACGTTGAGCCTTGCATAGGTCGTGAAATATTTCCAGTGTTCTACATGCTGCTTGAAGGCAATTGTTGACATACTCATCAAGAACTTCCTGCAGATGTGAGTGATGGCGACTGAGTCCTCTCCCTAGACATGCAATATTCCGAAGAACGAATGGTCGATATAGTAGGATCTGGGTGTGTGCCAATGCCAAGTTGAGAACACTGTACTGTCTCTGGTAGGTAATTTGAAGCAGCTCAATGTTTGGAGTACTAATAAAGTCTCCAATGGCGTCTTTCCACTCGTCTAGCATAATACCATATTTGAGTGCAACCTTGACCTGCTCTTCAAGTGGCTTTGGTATGATTCCATACAGGTCCCTCAGAATGCCACTTGTGATTCTTGAGAGCCTGAGTTATGTCAGAGCTAATCGCCTGTCAAGTGGAATCTTCAACTTACTTCACAAGGAAAATCGGGGCTAGCATGATGCTCTGGCCTTCATTGCGTCGCGGATAAATTTGAGCCTGTGATAATTGCGAATCATCCACACAAGCGGGAAGTTCCTAGAGAATCATAGTTAGAATGGCAGACATTGAATATGAATATCTTCGCCGGTGAGTTACCTGGTCAATATCCTCATCATGGAAGATCTTGGGCCGCCCAAGCGCAGAGCTTAAATAGTTGTCCAAGCTGTAAGCGCACCAAAACACTCTTTTTCTACTTTCCTCCTCCACGCAGTCCAGGATCGTCTTCTTATGGCGCCTTCTGTTCAACCCGAGAGCAAGTGCAAGTCTGGCCGTTGTTCCAAAGAGGTTCCAACAATAATTTATCTTTGAATTGGAAAGCAGATAGAAACACTGCGCGAGCCGGGCTTGGATGCTCGTAAGCTTAACTGCTCCAGTCTCTGAAGATAGGTGTCTCTCTGATACTGCAAAATAGACGTTGCTTCAATATGTTAGCAGAAGCGAGACTAGTGGAAGGTAATATGTTCCACCTACCTATTGACCGAGTCTCCCGCAGGTTCGTTCTCGGCAAGGTACTGTTTACCTTGGGCCAGAACCATCAGAATCAAGGCTTTTATCGCTCGATCCCCCTGCTCCTGCGAATCATATACACCGGAGTAAAAGGCTTCAAGATATCTTTCAATCGTTCCTTGGTGGAGAAATCGGTTCGTAGGGAAGGAGAAATCAAAATAGCGGGCGACCAGGACTCTGGCATCTTGAACGGGCGGAAGAACCAGAAATTGGGGGTCGATGGTGTGCGATTGTGATTCGTGTGAATCACCGAGATTGAAAATAGGCTCTATGGTGGAAAATTGAAAGCTCTCGTGCAGTCTCTTCCGCACGCGAAGTAGGAATGCCACGCCGGAGGATGGGCCAACATAGTGACCGTCTTGATCGGTTTCGTTTGGCTCTGGAGAACCTCGAGCAGACGATATAGCTTCTAGGCCCAGTAGCTCATGAATCGGCGAGCTATACATTCTATCATCATCTTTTGCGGCATCACGGAACATGCTGTTGGATTTCTTTTGGCGTTTTGCGCCCCGGCAATCAAGTGGGGAGGATGCTGGGTGTGAGTTTTTCGTAGATGGTAGCGGGCTATGATCGCTAGTCATAGCCGATTGAAAGGACTTTTCTGTTTCCAGCGGTGACTTGATCATGCTATCGTGGTCTTCCATGATCGGTATCTCCGGGATCTTCCCTCGGCTGTACTTGGCATTATATTCACAATTTTCCTCCAGTTGGTAGCAGAGTGAGCAAGGAAGTGTACCAGAGCATCTCAGCTTTTTCCTGATATTTATTTAGATCGCGTCTCTTATGTATTGGCTCAGGAAGACGTACGTACCTTTTGCATGTATCACACGCGCGGGTGACTCGCATCCGCTCCTTCCCACGCCGACGCTTGTTATTCTGAAGTTCAGACATTGTACATCTCAAAGCGCTACTATTGAGTGAAGGCAAGCAGATAGAGCGAGGGTCTTGTTGTGCGCGTTGAATAGCGCGTCACTAACTTGATAGCTTGGGATACCCCGCAAATTGCATCCCCAGCTTCGTCTTGGCAATGTCGAACAATCCGGGGTATCCACAGATATTGTGGAGTTGATACTGAGGGGGATTTCACTAAATTCCATTGGTTTTTGATGTTCGCTCGGAATCAGATTTTCCACCAATCGATCGTTCCACGAATCATCTTCTCGAGTCAAGCTCAAGTCTAAGCCTCGGCATGCTATCCGTTCGGAAAAGGACCGGAAAAGATAAGCAGTCACAACTCATTAAGCTACGATTATACATGGCATTATGTTGGCTCGATTCAAACCCATGGCTTAGATTGAGTTCTTCAAAGTATTCTAG
>JAOYNU010001344.1:0-19217 GCA_026745395.1 Tympanopsis confertula
TAAGTCTTTAGAAATTAAAAGTAATTTTTTTTTAGATAATTAGTATTCTTATATTACTAGTAAATAAAGTATATCCTAATAGTTATTCTAGTTATTTTATTTAATTAGGTATTTACTCGATTTCCTCTTTAAATTTAACTAGCTCTAGTCTAAACTTATAGTTAATTTTTATTAGTACTAGTACTATTTACTCCTATTATTATTATATTTTTATTTTTCTAAGTAAAAGTATATATCGATTATCTTTTAGTATATTTTACTTATTATTTTTATTTTAATTTAACTAATTTATTTATATTTATTTTAATAGTTTTAAAAATCTCATAATAACCCTAATAATTTACTAAATTAACTCTCTACCCGAAAAAGTATATTTTAAATATATTATTAAAAACCTTTTCTAAAGTTCGGGTTTTATTTACCCTAGTCTAATAAATACCTTAAGTTTTATTTATTATTTATTTAAATTATAAGCGAAATATAGAGAATTTCTCGGATTATTTTTATTTAATTATTTCTAGTATTATCTATTCTCTTTATTCCCTAGCCGGGTTTTTTAGAGTTTTTCGGATTTCTTTTAAGAACTCGGGCTAAAATCTATTTAAATATATATTCTATTCGTAATATACTACTACTATTTACTATTCTTTATTATATAAGTACTAGTAAATATTATATTAATATTCTTCTATATTTCTAGTATATTTTTATCTAATTCGATTTTATTTTATATTTATACTTCTTAGAAATAATAATCTCTAGAATTACCTAAGAATTTTATAAGTTATTTAAATAACTTACGCCGAGGGGTTATTACTTATAGGTTAGTAGGTAGGGCTATAAGAGTTAGTAGTAGTATAGGGCCCGGGATTAGTTAGATATCTACTAGAGCCCCTAATTATCTTTAAGTACTTTATTATATTTAGGCTATAATTAAAAGAGGTCTTTATACTAGTAATTACTCTATTAACTAATATCTTAAAAAAGCGATTTCCTTATTCTACTAAGTAAGAGTTTTTAAAATTAAATATAAGTTATTAAAACTAGTACTTAAGAAGTACTTCGCTTATAGGTTATTTATATTAAATATAAGGGTATTTCTTCCGATCTCCGGAGGTTAATATCCTATCTATAAATTCTCGGGTTCTAGCCGGAATAGATTCTAAAGTATAACTAGCCCCTCTAGTATTAATTATTACGATACGCTCTCGCCGCCTATATACCCCTAGTTTTCTTCTATTATTTTAAAATTACTTTATAAAAAAACTAATTCTTTAATTTAAAAATATTATTATAAGTATACTAGAGCGGGAATAATCTAAGAGCTTAAGTAATTAAATATAATATATTTTTTATATAAAGAGTAGAGTTTTCTAGTATATATACTTTCCCCCCTTTTTATATACTTTACTTAACTAACTACTATCCCTAGCCTCTTTAGGTATAGACTAGATCCGGATATAGCTTAATATAGCCGGATTAATTACACGGGTCGTACCCGTCACACTATAAGCCTAGACCTAGGTTTAGATTTAATAGAAGAGGCTTAGTTCGCTACTATCGAAATATTCGCTACTATCGAAAGATTTACTACTATCGAAAGATAGAGTTTACTACTATTAGTTATTAGCCTTAATAGTTAAGCTATAAGGTTAAAAGTAGGTTCGTTAGAGAGCTTAAGTTCTTCCGGTTCTAAATATAGTTTTTTTTATCGATTTAGCTAGTATTCGTAGAGCTAGACGGTAGCGAAGATAATAGGTACCGGATAATATTAAAAAGACTATATAACTAATAACTAAACTATATATAGGGCTACGTATAATTAGCGAAGGTATAGCCGAGGCTTTTAGAAAGGTCTTAACCCTTTATATTAGCCCTTCTCTCCCCCCCCCCTTTTTCTAGGATTTTATAGCCTATAGAACTTCTAAAAGACTAGATTCGTAGACTTCTAGAGCTTCGGTATTTAGGAAGTCTTCTAAATTTTTTTTAGTAAGTTCTATATAACTTTTCTACTTAACTAGAATACTAAAATAGCTATTTCTAGATCTATAATACTATAAGATCTTTTCTATAACCTACTCCTTTTCGATATAGTTATTAGAGGCTTTTAATAATTAGATAAAGGGTAGTTCCGGGTAGGCTATATCTTAAGAAAGAAGTAGGTCTTTAGAAACTCGATATAGAAGATCTATATAGAAAACGGGGTAAATTCTAGGGGGGGTATTTAGCCGGATAATATAAGATCCTACTAGACCTATAACCCTATATAGTAGGGCTATCTAGTCTAATTTCTTCGAGGGTCTAGTAGTTCTAATATTCTTTAAATATAGTAGAACTCTATCCCCTATTTTATAGGATTCCGAGGCTTATTATAACTAGTTCGCGTATTTCTCCTAGGTTTCTTATATATCTACTATTACTACTACTACTAAATCGTAATAATTTTTTAGTTTTTTAACTTATTCGCGCCCTTTTTTAGCCGGAGAGATAGTAGATTTAGTAGAAGACCTTATATTAGGTTTTAAAATCTCGAAGTAGTATCTATAGCTTAGGAAGAACGGGGAGAATCTAGTAGATATAGATTTTCGGTTATTAAAAGTAAGTATTACGCTAGGTAGTAATATATCCTAGTTATTTTAGTTAAACTAGTAGAATATCCGTAAATAGACCTCTAGTTCTATATTTAAATATTCTATAAATCTATCGGTCTAGGGATAAAAAGCCGTAGATAGATACTTTTAAATTCTTAAAGACTAGTAGACTTCTTTCTAGAATAAACCGGTAAACTAAGGTCTTCTATTAGAAATTATAGTATAAGGGAATCCGTAGTATATATAAATATACTATAAAAAGGCGTAGGCGATATCCGGGGCTTCTATCGTTTTTATAAGTTTAAATATAGGGCTTTTCGTAATCTATCCGTAACTACTAGTATAGTAGAACTATTAAGGGTTTTAAAAAAGTCTATTATAAAATTTATAAATAGCTCTTACTAGGATCGTTCCGGAACGGGTAGGGGTTTTAGAAGATTCTTCTAATCTCTCTAGACCTTATTTTATAAATAGATCTAGTAGTTCTATATAAAACGATATATATTAGAGAATAGACCCGGCTATATATAGTACTTAGAAACTAGATCTCTCGTAACTTCTCTACCGGGGTAACCGGTAGTAGGGGAGTCGTAGATTCGTTAGATAATCTTAATTCTAAAGGGCTCGAAGAAGGGTATTTAGATTCGGTCTCTTTATATTAAACGATTCTTTATATCGATAAAATACTCGGATATAGATACTAGTAAACCCTAATTAGTAGGGAACTATTAGTTACTTTTATAGATAGCTTATTAAATCTTCTAGTACTTAGGGTTCTTTTCTAGACTTTCTAATTATAAGTTTAATAGTTCTAGGTTTTCGAAAAAAATCTTAAAAAGGTCGGCGAGTTTAGAGATAAAAAGAGGCTCGTTTTCGGGTCCGGAGTTATTATCGGATATCTATATAGTTTTAACTTTTATATCTAATCCTTCTAAAGTATTAGAAAAATTAGAAAATAATTAAAAAATTTAACCGGATATCTTATTATTAGAGGTATTTTTCGGTAAATTTTAATATCTTCTAGAGAAAGTATTAGAAAAGACTTATATAGTACCGGGTAAATAAATAAATTTAAATTTAAATTTAGATAGTTCTTCTCCTTACTATATCTAATATTCGGATAGATATTATTAAGTTTAGAAATAGATTAAGTTTTAGTAATCCGTATAAATTATAAAATCTATACTTTTAAACTCGGAATACTATTCTTTAATATACGATATAATAGATAGGAGTTCTTTATCGTATATAAGGTAATTAACTTTAGTAAAAGATAATTTCCTCGAATAGTATTTTATAAATCTCTAAAAGAGGTCTTTAAGGTTTTACTATATAAGTATACCTCCTAAAGTATAACCGGAGGTATCTACTTCTATAACTATAAGTATAGAAAGATCTTAGCTAATTAGGGTCTCGGAATCGATAAAAGCTTTTTTAAAATTCTCGAAAGCGTTATAGTAATCCGTATTCTATTTTAAAAAAATATCTTTTTTAATTAAATTTATAAAAAGTTTAGTAATATCCGAGAAGTCTTTAATAAAGACCTTATAATAGTTCGCGAATCCTAGGAAACCCTATATACTTTTAATAGTTTTTAGGGGTTTTTATTCTTAAATAGCTTTTATCTTTTCGGGGTCGGTTTTTATATTTACTTAGGATTCGATTATAAAACCTAGATATTTAACTTCTAGGGTTTTAAAACTAGATTTAAAGAGATCTAGTAATAAACCGGCTTTAGAAAGTTTCGAGATTATAGAATAGACTTTTTAATAGTAATCTTCTTTAGATCCGTTAGAGTAGATAATAATATTATCTAAATAGGCGGAGTAGAAGATATTAAAGTATTTATAAAAAATATTATTTATATATTATTAAATTAAAGTAATAGTATTAAATAAATTAAAAAGGGTAATTAGTTACTCGAAAGATCTTAATCTAGTTCTAAAAGCTATTTTCTACTTATTTCTTTCGTATATCCGGAGATAGTAAAAAACTAATATAATATCGACTTTAGAAATCTATTTAGAACTAATTATTTATTATAGAGTCTCTAATATAAAGGGTATTAGATAAGTATCGTATTTCGATATAGTATTTAACCCTCGATAATCTATATAAAAGTATAAGTTATTTCCGGGTTTCTTTATAAAAAGTACTAGAGTAATAGCTAATAAAAAAAGCCTTTATAAAACCCTAATCTAGTAGTTTATATAAAGTTTTCTATAGTACTAGAAGTTCTTCTCTAGATATCGAATATAATAGTATCTTTAAGATAATAGTATCCGGAAGTAGGTTTATTTCGTAATCTATATTAGGGCGAGAAAGTAGTAGTTTTTTAACTTTTTTTCTATTAAAAATTTCGATAATAAAGAGTAACTAAGTAAAAACTTTAAAATAAAAGTTTTTTTCTTCTTTAATAGTAAAGGCTTTCTAAATATCTACGAGGGAAGCCGAGAAAATATATATAAATAGTTTTTCTTTTAAAGCCCTAATTAATAAGGTTTTAATACTAGCGGAAAAAACTTAAACGATTTCGGGGTCTATAAATACTAGTACTATAGATATTTTAAATTTAAAAGGTTTTCGGATAGTTATAGTATCGGTAGTAGGGCGAAGAGAGGTATTATAGAATCGTAATTACCTTTTTCCTAAAATTATAAGATTAGATTATCTAGGAATTATATAAATTTAGAGATTTTCGTAAAATCTACTTATATTTAATTTAAAATAAGCTATTTAGGATATAATAGGCTAGAAGTCTTTAAATTAGTCTATAATCTACTAAAAATAGTAGGGCTAGATCAGGTAGAGGGTAATTCTATTTTTAATAGAAGCTCTATCTAATATTATAATAAACTATAATAATTAGAGTCGATAAAGGGTTTTATATTAGATCTATCGTTTATAATAGTATTTATATAAGTACCCTCTTCTTCTAAAAAGGCCGGGGGTTAAGCGGGGATTTTCGGGGATTCTAGAGACCCTAAGTCGAGACTTTAACTTAGGGTTACTCTTTTTCCGATTCTAAGTCTTCCGAGTTATCCGAGAAGATCTCGATAATTTTAGGGGTCTTTTTAGCCTTCGCGGCTTTAGTAGGGGCCGGGTTTTCTCGGATAACCCCGGATATTTAGGGCTCTTCTAGGGCTAGAATAGGGTTTTTAGTATAAGCCTAGGTCTAAGTAAAAACTATAAAATAAGAAGTATATAAATAGCTTTTTTAAGTATAGTAGAAGTAGAGACTAAATCGGAATCTTTTTTCTTTCTCTTCTAGGGTTAGGTAGTTTTTTAAAATCTTAGAAAAGGGTTCTTAGTCTATAAAGTCTTTATAAGAGGTCTAAATAATCTAAAAAGACTTTTAAATCCGGAATTAGTTAGTAGGGGTTTAGGGGAGGTTTAACGAGGTATAAGAAAAAGAGTAATATTTCTCGTAGTAGGCTAGGCTATCTAAATCCGAAGTAAATCTTAAGAAAATCCTAATATATAAAGTATAAATTTAGGGTTTTTCTTAACTAATTAAGGCTTTTCGGAAATCTAGAGAAATATTTCCTTCTAAATACGAGATTTTTATATTTTCTAAAATATCTATAAACTCGGCTTTAATAAAGAAGTATTCGAATTTTAGAAAATAGAAAATAAATAAAATTTTTTTTATCTTTTTTTCTTAGAATTTATTTTAAACCCTAACTACTTTATTAAAATCTATATAAATAGATTTTAAATAAACTAGTAGATTTAAAAAGTTTATAAGTTTTTATTTTTCTATATTTTAAATATAAGTAAATACGAAAAACTAAACTAAAGATTCTATTTTATTATAGATATAATAGAACTAGGCGAAAAAGGTACCGATAGAAGTCCTATCGATACCGATTTTAGCCCGGGCTTCTAGAAGTTAGGCTTTAAAATCCTTTCGTTTTCTAGTAAAATAAAGGATATCGGGGAAGGCCTTTTTAAGTTAGGGATTCTTAAGGGCCCTAGTCTATTCCGGTACTAGAGAGGTTAGGGGGCCTAGGGGAGCCCTAAAAGCTTTTTAGAGTTAATTTTAAAAGTTCTAGATAACCTCTTCCTATATAGCTTATAAAGCGGCTATCTTATTTATATTAGCCTCTAAATAGGCTAAATACTAGGCTTAAAGGTTTTAGGGGTCTATTATAAGGTCTCGAGGGTTTTCTAAAATTCTAGATTTCTTAAAAGTCTCTAGATTATAGAGTTTTTATTAGAATAATAACTTATTATAAAATATACTCTATTTCCTAAGAAATTCTACTAAATAGAGAGTTCTAATCTTAGAACGCGAAAAAGAAGATCTTAGAAAAGTTTAAGGAAGCTCGTAGAGTTTAAAAGGGCTTAGAAGTCGTCTAGGGCTTTTCGTAGAGAGTCTAAGGGCCTAAATATCGTCTAGGATTTTTTCTAGAGGTTCTAGGGGCCTAGATATCGTCTAGGGCTTTTTAGGGGTTTTAAAAGAGTTTAGAATAATATAATAGTCTACGTAAGAGGTAAACCTTTTTATATAGAATAAGATTATATTCTAAACTAAAGAAAAGAAAAGAGAGAAGAAGACTTTATAAGAGGCGTAGGGTTCTTTTTATATAGCGAAGGACCCTTAAAAGGTCTAGAGAAGTCTATATAGTTCTATAAGCCTAGACCTAGGTCTAGACTTAATAGAAGAGGCTTAGTTCGCTACTATCGAAAGATTCACTACTATTAAAAGATAGTAAGGGGTTTTTACTACCTAAAGTCCTAGAAATCGCTATTATCGAAAGATTCGCTATTATCGAAAGATAGAATTTACTACTATCGATTATTAGCCTTAATAGTTAAGCTATAAGGTTAAATATAGGTTCGTTAGAGAGCTTAAGTTCTTCTAGTTCTAGAGGTAGTATTTTTTTATCGATCTAGCTAGTATTCGTAGAACTAGACGGCGGCGAAGATAACAGGTACCGGATAACGTTAAAAAGGACTACGTAACTAATAACTAAACTACGTATAGGGCTGCGTACAATTAGCGAGGGCGTGGCCGAGGCTTTTAGAAGGGTCTTAACCCTTTATATTACTAGATACTTAGGGCTTATCCTCCATTTTCTAAGTTACTTATATAGTATACGTATTTTAGTTTACCTCTTTCTAGATCTTAGGCTAAGTAAATAAATTAAAGGCTATAATACTACTAATTAGTTAGTATTAGTATTCTTCTATTACTATTATAGTATACTTATAATATCATTCTTCGACTACTTCTTTTAAAAGTACTAGTAAATCTAGAGGGAGAGGAGGGGAGAAGGGAGGGGGTCTACGGGGCACTATAACCGATTTAGTCTCTTCTTAGATAGGAGAACCTCTATTTTATTCTACCTATTATCCTCTTTCTTCTTTATCTTATAGAGCGACCGAATAGCTACAAGTAGTAATTATTTTAGTTTATTATATATAAAGTATAATCGGTTATATAGCTTATAGCTATAAGCGTATTTTTACGGTATTCTTACGATATCTCCGGTCTTTAAAGCCTATTAGTCTATAGGATAAGTAAACATTATTCTATTAGGTCTTTTAGCGATTAGGGTATATAAATTAGAAAGTAAAGGTATTATAAGCCTATTATATGTATATATATATATATATATATATTATAGATAAAATATAAATATAGTATAATTAAAGTATAATTAATTAAAACTTTTATAGTATTAATTATAATATAATTTTTACGAGGAATTAGATCCCTTTTTTCTAATAGGTTCCCTTTCTATCCTTATATAGGTATATACCTCCTAGCTACCTCCTTTATCCCCTTAGACTATATCCCTAGTTTATAAGCTTTATCTAAGACCCTTTTTATCCCTTATATAGCCAGCTAGTACTATCTGCTATACTATACTCGTGCCAGTCCTTGACATCTACCTCCTTAAAAGGATTTCTAGTACTTAAGAGCTAAAAACTCTTCTTTATAGACTTTATATAATTAAAATAGCCTTATTAGGAAATATATTAAATAAAGAATATTTAAGAACGCCTAAGAATAACAGTAATTATATATTTAGAGAGGTATCTATTTATTCTAAGTTATATCTAACTGTATTCGACCTTAATTAGGCCTAATTAGAACCGTTCTAGGCTAATCTACGCCGATCTCTCATCGTATAAGCTGGTTCCGACCCCTTCTGGCACCAATAAACTACCACAAACGGTTTGAACCCGTAGATAAATAATCTTATAGCCGGCGGGTATTAACCGTCAGCTGCCACATACAACTGGATTTAACCCTATTCAACCCAGTATCCAGACCATCTCATATACATACCCTACCACGCATCTTTATAAGAGCATCCTCCTCGGGTCCTCAATAAGTTCCTTGATCCTGACAAGAAACAACACGGCCTCCCTGCCATCGAGCAGTCTGTGGTCATAAGTGAGGGCAAGGTACATCAATTTCCTCGCCTCAATCTTGCCATTGACGATGGCGGGTCGCTCCTTGATCGCATGCAATCCGAGGACGGCAGACTGTGGCATATTGATGATAGGAGTGCCCATAAGCGAGCCGAAGACGCCGCCATTGCTGATGGTGAAGGTACCACCCGCCATGTCCTCGATGGTGAGCTTGCGATCGCGGGCCTTTTGACCCATCTCGGCGATGGACTTTTCGATGGTGATGATATCCATGGTCTCGACATTGCGGATGACAGGGGTCACGAGGCCTTTTTCGGTGGAGACGGCAACCGAGATGTCGACGTAGTCGCGGTACACAACGGTGTCTCCAGACTCCTCAATGGCGGCATTGATGACAGGGAAGTCGCGCATAGCAAGAACGCAGGCGCGCGCAAAGGCGCCCATGAAGCCGAGTTTGACGCCGGTCCGTTTGAGAACATCGTCCTTATTCTTGTTGCGGAACTCCACCAACTCCGTCATGTCAACCTCTTGGAACGTGGTCAAAGATGCTGTGGTGTTTTGCGACTGCTTTAGGCGCTCTGCGGTGCGCAGGCGGGGGCGGCCCATCTTGGTTCTGTGCTCACGGCGGGAGCCGATGGGAGAGTCGGGGTCGGAGTCGGAGGTGGCCGCAGGCTTTGGTGCGCCAGAGGCCGAAGATTCTGGAGCCGCTGCACGCTTAGGTTTGGACTCTTGTGTAGATGGCGGCGGTGGCGGCTGCTGTAGCGGCTGCTGCTGCGGTTGCTGTTGTTGCTGTTGTTGCTGCTGCTGCTTGGGAGGCTCCGGCTCCGACGTCTCCTTCGCCTCTGAGTCCTTGGCCGCAGTCGCACCAATCTCTAACCGCGCGATGTCCTGGCCGACGGTGACGGTATCTTCCTCTTTGGCGAAGAACTCGGTGAGCACGCCGGCCTCGGGCGCATTAACAGCCACGTCAATCTTGTCGGTCTCGATGGTGGCAACCTCCTCGTCCTGCTCGACATGGTCACCGACGGATTTTTGCCATTGTTTGAGAGTGCCCTCAGAGATTGACTCGGCCATCTGTGGCACCTTTATCATGATCGACGCATATCGTATCACTGAAGGGAGTTGTGGCCGGAGGGCCGACGAGTAGCGTAGGTAGTTTGCGGCCACAATAAAGGTGCGTGTCGAGGTCGTCGTGGTAGACAACTTGTAGATGGCGGCGAGGGAGACCAAACGGGGAGATGTCTGTATAGACATTATGACGGCTACGTTAGGCAGCTGGAACGACTATGACCTGTGGGAGGGAGGTCTGTAAGTATTTGTGAACAAGGTTAGGAAGGTTCGATAAAGACAACAGTGATTCAATTGAGTGTGTTTGTTTGATAGGTGCGGGGAGAGCCTCCTTTTTTATTTATTAATAAGCTTCTTTACCTTATATATTAACTTTCGGTTATGAGGATAGGTAAAGTGGGGTCTAGAGGTTATATAATAATAAGTAGGGCTAGCTATTACTAGGCTATTATTAATCGTGAGCCTCCTAGATAGGTATCTGTGAGATTTTGTGAAGTAGCTGCTACTGGTTATAGGGCCTAGATAACCCTAAACCCTATTACTAGATATATCGTTAAATAATTACTTAATTAGGTCTACTATAAAACTCTCTTATCTTAGTAGATATTTATCTAGGAGGCGTATTATAACTATAATATTAGTCCTAGCTAGTACTACCTAGTCCTATTTATTATTAAATAAAGCCTTAGATAAATATATAATTTATTAATACTATAATATCCTTATACTCTACTTCGGAATTAACTTCTAATATAATATCCTAAAGTTATTCCGAAAGTATACGCTCTAGTTCCCCTTAGCCGATATTTAAATACCCTAAAAGTACTATAATTATAGTCTTTATTTTTAGGTATTTTACGAATATTTTAATAGCCGCTTTTCCTAAATACTTCGTTAACTTATCCGCTATCTATTTCGTTCCTAGGGTAAATTTAATCGCTAAGTACTAATTAGCTATTTCCTACTTAATAAAGTAGTAGTATTTATGTATATAAGTAATACGAACCGGTTACTGAGCTTTAAAGACAGAGGGTATCACGTCTTACTGTTTTTTTTTATCGTGGCATAGCTCGGATGGGTTCAAAATCTATCCGGCTATATGAATCTTTAATTATAAATAAGTAATACGATTTGCTATTTCCGGATTCGAAGTTATCTTTATAGCTACTTTATTATTAGTATAATTTATAATTAAAGATTCGTATAGCCGGATAGATTTTGAACCTATCCGAGCTATACTACGATAAAAAAAATAGTAAGATATAATACTTTCTATTTTTAAAGCTTAGTAATTAGTATTAATTTAATAAATTTTTATAATAAACTTTTATAATTATACTAAAGAAAGCTAAACCCTAAATAACTAGAACTTAATCTTTATATATCCGAAAGTCTCCCCGTATATTACTAAGTAAATTATACTAAAAACTCTATTACTACCGGCTATAAGAGGAGCCCTTATTAGTATAAAAAAAGGGCTTTCTCTTTAGAGATTCTATACTATCTCTATTAGACCTAAATAAACCTACTTAAATACCTATAAACCTATTTAGACTATTAATATTTTTACTTATTAATATAACGAAAATAACTACTAAATCCGCTAAAATAGATATTTCTTTCCCTTTTTTCTTTGGGTTTTCTAAAAAGAATACTATAATATCGGTACTTAATTTTATTAAAACTACTATTATAAAGGTTAGAAGATTATAAAAAGAGATAAGCTACTAGCCCTTCTAGAGAAAAGCTATAAGAAGCTCGTTTTAGTTAGCCTAATTAAAGTAAACCTCGATAAAATATAAAACCTATTAAACGTTTTACGAGAGGATAACGATATAGAGGGGGTTAATATTGATATCTTTTTAAAATTATTATATAGCGGTAAGTTTAATACGTAGTTTATCTATTTCTTTTTCCCTAATTCTAATTCCCCCTCGGCGAGTAGGTTAATTAAGTACTTTTAAAATTAGTATAGGCTTATACCGTAATTTAAAAGTTCTAAACGCGTACGAGGTCTTCGTTATTTTCGTAAAATTAATAGCCTAAAGTTCCTCGTAAAACTTTATATTTTTACTAATTACGTTTTTTTTACTTCTAGGACTACTTTATATAAATAATACTTTTAGAATCCTATAAGGATATTAGATTTATTTTTAGTTTCTATTTTTATTTTTATATTATTAATTTCTCTAATTACTATTTTACTTCCTAAGATTAGTAGTTAATCTAGTTTTAATTTAGTTTAAAAAAGCGCTACTTTACCGATAAAGTCTAGGGGTAATAGGCGAAGCTAATAATAGTAAATTTTTACTTTATATACTTTAGTTAGGGTTTTATTTTCTACTACTACTTTACTAGTTATATTATTAATTAAATTTATATAAAATTCTAGTATTTAAAACTAAACTTCTTAAAATATTTTTCTATCGATTATAGCCGACTAAATCCTCGTAAAGATCGTCCTAAACCTAAATTTAGTAATACTATTTTATTCTAAAAAGTATATAAAAATAAATTCTAATCGAATCCCTTTTCTATAGTAATATTCGCTAATTACCCCGATACCGATATCTATTCTATTATTATACTTTATTTAAATTAGTAAAATCTCTATTTTTATTAAAAAGGTCTCTAAAATCGTTAAAAATTTTTTAGTTATTTTTACTTTAGTACTAGTAATACTACCTTTCTATTACTTAGAAGTATTATTTATAATTTAAATTATATATTTTTTAGATAAATTTACCGGTTTATTTAATAATATATCTAGTTCTAAACTATTTCTTAAAATACCCTCCTTCTTTTACTAGTATTTTAAGGTATACTTTAGAGATTTCGATTTATCGTATACTAAATAAGCTATTTCTTCGGCTAATCGTTTAATTTTATATAAAATTATCTAATTTAGTTCTTTAATATTAGTATACTTATAAATTATTATTAGTATATTTAATCTAAAATAGGCGAGCTTTTTATAAATAAATTAGATTTTCTCTATTTCTTAGTTTATAAATATAAAGTCTTATTCTTTTTTATTTACTAGATAAATATTTAAACTAATTATTACTATTTCTTCTAATATAGTTTTACTTAATTTAAGGTTTTTAGAGTACTTATTAACTTAAAAACTTATTTTAAATACTAATATTATTTTTATACTATTTAAAATAAGGATATCGAGGCCGACTAATTTACTATTTTTTTAGTACTACTTCTTACTAGATATAATATAATATAAGAAATTTAGTAATATAATAATATTTAAGAGGCTTATAAGGGTTTTAAACTTCTTTTTCTCCTCTATTATCGTAATTAATACCGTATACGAGTAAATAATAGTAATTATTATATTACTAGTTATAATATTATAACCTTCTAGGAGTTATTTCGCTATATTTTCTATAATAATTATTATACTATTCGTAATATAGATATCCGAGCTAGTATCGAATATTTAATACTTTAATTTATCTAATTTTAGGATTATATAGCTAGGTACTATTATAGCCTAATTAATTAATCCTCCCTTATAGATATTTATATTAATCCTAGGGTTAATACCCTATAGTTTTTTTATAATTTAGTTTTATAATTATACTATATTATTCTATAAGTAATCCTTTTTAAGTACTTTTTCTATTTATACCTATTTATAATTAAAGATTCGTATAGCCGGATAGATTTTAAACCTATCCTAGCTATACTACGATAAAAAAAATATAGTAAGATATAATACCTTCTATCTTTAAAGCTTAGTAATTAGTATAAATTTAATAAATTTTCGTAATAAATTTTCGTAATTATACTAAAGAAAGCTAAGCCCTAAATAACTAGAATTTAATCCTTAAATATCCGAAAGTCTCCTTATATATTACCGAGTAAATTATATAGAAAACTCTATTACTACCGGCTATAAAAAGAACGCTTATTAGTATAAAAAGAGGGCTTTTTCTTTAGAGATTTTATATTATCTTTTATTAGATTTAAATAAATATATTTAAATACTTATAAATTTATTTAAATTATTACTACTTTTACTCGCTAATATAATAAATATACTAGTTATTAAGAAGATCTTCTACCCCCTCCTCCCCGGGTTTATTATAAAAAATACTAAAATTATATTATTTATTTTAATTAAAGCCGATATCGATATCGGTAAACTAAATAACGAGGATCTATTCGCTTTTTAAAAGAAAGGCTACGAGAAACTCGTAATAACTAGTTTAATTAAAATCGATATTAATAAAATACGAAGCCTAGTAAAGGCTTTATAAGAAGATAATATTATAGAGGGTATTAGAGTAAATAACTTCTTAGCGGATATAACTAATAATAAGTTTAATACGTAGTTTATATAAGTAGTTAAAGAAGATTAAGATAAAAGGTAATCGATAAAGTTTAGTAGGGTCGTCGGAGGGTATTAATATATAGGGCTCGATATAGTCGGAATTTCTAAGGTATAAGTAATTAGTTAGGTTATATAAGGCTAGAGTTTCTATCTATAATCGGTTTTAAATTAATAAAAAGATATATTAATACTTTAAGCCTTTTAACGCCGTTACTCAGGGTAATTATTTATACCTATAATAGGTTATTTCCTTATTATTACTAGTATTATTATTAGTAGTACCCCTAGAATTACTAGATAGCCTTTTTATACTATTATCTAGTAAATTAGTACTATTTTTATACTTATTAGTATAGTATTTATACTTCTTATAGCCTTATTAGCCGTAATAGTAGTTAGTATATTATACTTACTTTATTATTAGGTATATAAGATTTTTTATTATTACTTTTTTTTATCTTTACTACTACTATTATCCTTATTTCTATTTTAATTTCCGTATAGTATTTTATTTTAATTAGCTTCTCTAATTAATCGTACTATTTTATAGTATATTCCTTAGTTATCGGTAATAACGCTTTTTACTATTAATATTATAGTTACTAGTTCTATATATCGGCTAATATAACCTTTTACTAGAGTTTTAATATATTTATCTATATTTATATTAAAAAGAAGTTAGTATTTAGCGAATATCTATTCTACTCTAGTAATAAACTATTTAATTATATTATTATTTATTATTTTTATATTAATTATAATATCTTATATTATTATTCTTTTTTAAGCTAATATAGGCTTTATAGTTATATTAAGACTAATTTATATATTATATAATTACTTATAATAAGTATAGGTATTATATAGCTTATTACTAATTATATTTAGAAACTAGGTTACTATATAAGTATCGACTAATAGGTTTATATTAATTAATTTACTTTTATCTAAGTTAATTAAAATTATCTTAAAAGCCCTCTTAACTATTTACTTCTAGATTATCTAATTATTAGTTCTTATTAGTTTCTTTTCTTTTAAATACTTAATTTTCTATTTTTTAATTTCTTTTATAGTAAATATAATCCTTAGGGTTATTTATTCGGTATTATTTAACTAATCCTCTACCTAAGAGTCGATACTTATTTCTAATAGTAGTAAATTCTATTTAAAATAGGTATTTCGATATTATACTTCGTTATATTATATATTTAGTTTATAGATATATTTAAGTACTATTTACTTATAATGAGTATTAAATACTATTACTAATCTCTAAAGTATCGAGAATATAAATAGGGCTAAACTAGCTATACTTTAACTATCCGATAAATTATTAAACCTATAGTTATCTATACCGGGTATATACTAATCGTATTCTAGTTTATATACTATAAATACTATAGCTTTTAATTACTACTCTAGTACTACGTATTATACTTATATTAAAGGTTTTTTATATATCCTCTTATATCTTTCGAATACCTAGATATCCTCCGCTAATATACCTATATAATATACTAGTAGTATAATACTAGTTATATCCCTATAGATTAATTTATTTTCTATCGTACTATTTCTAATATTTAAATATACTATTTAGTATCTATTATTATACCCTCTTCCGGGGCGTTCTAAACTATACTACTATAAAGTTATCGTAATTAATTTCTTTTAATTTATACCTTCTTCTTACGAGATTACTAAGCTTATAACTTATAAGATTTAGTAGAGGTAACTATAGCTAATTAGGGCCTAGATATTATTAAACCCTACCGATAGATTAATCGTATTATAGTTACTTAATTAAATCTATCGTAAAACTCTTTAATTATAGTAGATATCTATCTAGGAGGCCTACCGTAGATACGATATTATACCCGGATATTACTAGCTAGCCCTAGACGTCCCTATATGACCCCTAAACGCATAAACCACGATAGGCACAATATCTGCCTGGCCGTACCTATATCCTTATAGTAGGTTATAGCCCGAATAGTAGGCGACGACTTCTACTTAAATAAAAACCCTTAAAAAGTCGGCGAAATATTACCCTAAGAACTAATAAAGTAATCTAGAAAAGGTAATAATACGATTATCGTATTCTTAGTAGAAGCTAATTCTAAAAAGGATTTAGAAATTAGTTTTACTAGGGGTAAAGTAGAGAAGGTATAATTTATCTACTAAAAAATAATATACCTAGGGCTAGATATTTTAACTATAACTTATAAGTATATAGATATTACTAAACTAACTAGAATTAGCTTTTATAAAATTAAAAAGTTAGTAGATAAAATAGTATACGTAGTAAACGATAAATCGAAGTTATTAAAATATACCTTTAAAAATCGTTAATTTTATAAAGTTATTCTTAGAAAAGGGTTAGCTTTAGATATATCTTTAAATAGATTTATTTTACTTATAGTATAATATATAATTTAAGTAGTAGACGATACTTCTAAGTTTAAGAAAATAGTTATTATTATAAGTAAAGTTAAAATAGTAGATTAGTACCTAGTTTTATTAAAAATATTTATAGTAGAATCTAAGACCCTAATAACCTAGATTCGGTATAATAATAGTACTAATATTAATATTAGTACTATTAGAGAATACTACTTAAAAAGGGGTATTAGGCTAGAGCTTATACTAATTTATTCCCTAGACTAGGATAATAATATAAAAGTAGGATTTAGAACGATCTTTACCCGGATATAATTAGTAATAATTAATAGAGAAATCCCCTAAGAATTCTAACCGTATACGCTAAATATATATATAGATTTAATTAATTATATAGTAAGTAAAACCGTAGTAGAAAATAAAACCCTTATAGAAGTATACTATAGCTATATTAATAAGTATTAACCTAGACTATTATTACCCGACTTATTTAGTAAAATACTAGTACTAATAGCCCGGCTAAAATTAGATTAGTTAAAGATCCTAAGAAATAAAGTTATAGTAAAGATTATTGTTATGCAAATAGGTGTTCAGAATAGGTGGATCAGGCTCGCCACCGATTACTAAATAATATTATATAATAACGAAGCCTACGTTATATAATCTATACTAATCTTTAATTACTTATATATTTAAGAAGATAGATTCTACGCTCTTAAGAATATAAGAATAGAATAATAAGGGGTTTATAATCTATAGTACTATAAAAAGATTCTACGTATAGGATCTATTTATATAATAGTTATAAGCCTAGTACTCTTCTTTTAAGCTATAAACTAGTAAAACCCTACTCCTATAGTTAATTATACCCCCTATTTTAAGCTATTTTTAAATAACTTTTTTTAAAATTAAGTAAATATTATAAGTAAAGAACTAAATATAAAAATCCCTATAGAGTAAACTCTTAAAAGTACTCCGTAGTAGACCGATTAGTATTTACTTCTCTTTATATATATAAGTTTTCGAGGTATTTAGAAAGATATTAATCTAAATAATAAAAATTAAGCTAATCCTATTATTTAAAAGATTAAGAGTAAAGAAATTATATAATACGTAGTAGTTTAGAACTAGATCTAAAATTTAATTAATTAAAATATTATCGGAATAGTCTTTTTCGAGTTCTAAAGAGAAGGAAAAATTAATCTACGAGTAATTATTAAAACTTTAAGAAAATGACTCGTACTAACCTAGTTTTTAGTAAAAGAATAAATATATATTAATTATAAGTTAATACTCGAAAGAGTATAGAAAAAAAGAATTAAACCTAGTAATTAGAATTAGTAGTACTATAAAACTATAATATAGGCCTAAATTAAAAAAATACCTAGAAATAGAAGGCTTTTTAGTAGTAAAAGACTTTTTAAATACTATTTTAGTACGCCTAGTACTTAGATAAGCCTAATAAAACCTTAATAACCTTCTATATAATAAGAACTTAAGAAAGACCTTTATAACCCTAGAAGAACTTATAAAGATATTTAATCTAGTTTAATAAGTAAATACTTAATAGTACTATATTATAGGTATTAGGATAAGGTTATTCGCTATAATAAAAGTAGTAGAAAAGTAGATATAAATTTAAAAGAAGAAAAAAAGTAAAAAGAAAAGAAGTAAAAACTCCTATACCTCTAAAAAGAATAAATACCTATACTTAGAAATAAGAAATTACTTTTAGAAATTAGAAAAATATAATAGATTTCGAAAAATACTTACCGGTAATTTAAAGTATACTAAAAAGTAGGTTAGAAACTTTATTAATAATAAAATAATAGCTATTTAGAACTAAATAATAGAATTATAGTAGGAAAAGCTAAGAGAAGAACTTAAAAAAGAAGTATAGAAATTAAAATAACTTTAAAAGAATACCTAGACCTAATACCTAAGTTCTTTTAATATAATAATAATTTCTCTAACCCTAATTAAATACCTAGAAAATAAAAAAGTATTTTTAATAGTATTTCGATAATATCTTTTATTTTAGAATACTTTTCTCGATAACTATAAAGTAATCTATTTAGTAAATAGCTAGAAATTACTCGAATTAAATTTATTTAAACTAACTAAGAATAATTAAATAGTAGATTATAGCTTATTAGAATTTCTAGTAACCGGATATAAGTATAGAATTATATAAAAAGTACTAAATAAGAGTAAAAGTAAAAGAATAGAGGATTTTATTTTATTAAATATAGTAGTAATTAAGGGTTTTTATATTAATATTATATCTAAGTTATTATTAAAGAAAAAAAGAGTTTAGTATTATAGATTAAATAATATATATTATTTCGGAAATACTATCTCCGATAATAGAGTTATCCGAAAACTAGAGAATAAGTACGAGCTTACTTTCTTTAAATATA
>JAOYNU010001455.1:0-19198 GCA_026745395.1 Tympanopsis confertula
TATTATCCGATACCCTATTATCTTCGCCGCCGTCTAGCTCTACGAATACTAGTTAGATCGATAAGAAAATACTACCTCTAGAACTAGGAGAACTTAAGTATTTTAAAAAACTTATTTTCGACTTAGTAATTTAATTATCGAACTAGTAATCGACGGTAGTATATTCCGGAACCCTAGTATAGGGAAACCCCGCGCTTAAGTACTAGCTTCCTACTAGTCTTCCGATAGTATAAAATATTATTAAAATACCGCGTCTCTAGGTACTAAAATATATAACTAGCTACTTCTATCGAGCCTAGACCTAGGTCTAGGCTTAAAGAACTATACGGACTTCTCTAAACCCCTTAGGGGTCTTTTATTATATATAAAGAACCCTACGCCTCCTATAAGGTCTTTTTCTTCTTTCCCTTCTCTTTAATTTAGAATATAATCTTATTCTACGTAAAAAGGTTTACCTCTTACGTAGATAGTTATATTATTCTAAACTCTTTTAAGAACCTTAAAAAGCCCTAGACGATATCTAGGCCCCCTAGAACTCTAGAAAAGTCCTAGACGATATCTAGGCCCCTAGAACCTCTAGAAAAAGTCCTAAACGATATCTAGGCCCCTAAACTCTTTATAAAAAGCCCTAGACGACTTCTAGGCCCTTTTAAACTTTACGATCTTCTTAGAACCCTTTATTATTTCTTAGAACTCTTCTAAGTCTTTTTTTTTCGCGTTCTAAGATTAGAACTCTCTATTTAGTAGAATTTCCTAGGAAATAGAGTACGCTTTACGATAGGTTATCGTTTTAATGAGGACTTTACGATCTAAAGACTTTTAAGAATCCTAGAACTCTAGAAGACCCCCCCCGAGACCTAACGATAAACCCCTAGAATACCTAAGCCTAGTATTTAGCTTATTTAAATACTAATATAAATAAGATAGCTACCTTATAAGTTATATAAGAAGAGGTTATCCGGAACTTTTAGAATTAAATCTAAGAAGCTATTAAGGCCCCCCCGGCCTTTCTAGCCTCTCTAGGGCCGGAATAGCTAAGGCCCCCGAAAGTCCCCGGCTTAAAAAAGCCTTCTCCGATATTCCCCGTTTTACCGGAAAACGAAAGGATTTTAAAGCCTAATTTCTAGAACCCCGGGCTAAGATCGGTATCGATAAGACCTCTATTAGTACCCCTTTTACTTAGTTCTACTATATTTATAGTAGGATAGATTCCGTAGCCTAGTTTTTCTTATTTACTCTACTATAATAATAGTTTTACGATAAAATAGTACTACTAATCGTAGTAAATAGGTAATAAGAGTTCTAGGTAAAGACGATTTTTTATATTAGGAAATACCGAAATAAGCGTATTACGTAAGGTAAATAAGCTAAATATAAGACCTTTATACCTACGAGCTTATAAAATATCGAAGATACTATAACTTTAGACGACTAGGAAACTATATAGGGGAGTATTAAGAAAAACGGTAGACCGAAGAAGCACTATCTAATAAGAATAGGGCGCCTAAAAGTATAATAGAATAGGTTTAATACCGCGAGAAGTAGAGAGAAAAAGGGGGTATTATTATAGGGTAAGACCTATTAGACCTAAGAGGTTATATATATTATAGTTATATAACTATATTACGAGCTAAGGAAGCCCTACTTTAGATCCTATAAGAGCTTTATTTAGCTTACTCTCGGTATCTAATTAATAAAAGTCTATCGGTACCCTAAACTACTATTTATAGCGCGTTACCGTCAATAAAAACTAGGCCGAGGATTCTATCCTACTATAAATATAGTAGAACTAAGCGAAAAGGGTACTAATAGAGGTTCCGTCGATACCGATCTTAGCCCGGGCTTCTAGAAGCTAGGCTTTAAAATCCTTTCGTTTTCCGATAAAGCGGGGAATATCGGGGAAGGCCTTTTTAGGCCGGGGATTCTCGGGGGCCTCGGCCTATTCCGGCCCTAAAGAGGCTAGAAGGGCTAGGGGGGCTTTAAGGGCTTCTTAGAGTTAATTCTAAAAGTTCTAGATAACCTCTTCCTACGTAGTTTACGAGGCGGCTATCCTATTTATATTAGCCTCTAGGTAGGCTAGATACTAGGCTTAGGGGTCTTAGGGGTTTATCGTAAGGTCTCGGGGGTTTTTAAAGTTCTAGGGTTCTAAGTTTCTTAAAAATCTCTAAATCGTAGAGTCCTCGTTAGAATAATAATTTATTGTAAAACGTACTCTATTTCCTAGGAAATTCTTCTAAATAGAGAGTTCTAATCTTAGAACGCGAAAAAGAAGATCTTAGAAGAGTTCTAAGAAGCTCGTAGAGTTTAAAGGGGCCTAGAAGTCGTCTAGGACTTTTCGTAGTAAGTCTAAGGGCCTAGATATCGTCTAGGACTTTTTCTAGAAGTTCTAGGAACCTGGATATTATCTAGGATTTTTCTAGAGTTCCGGGGGGCCTAAATATCGTCTAAGGCTTTTTAGGGTTCTTAAAAGAGTTTAGAATAATATAAAAGTCTATATAAGAGGTAAACTTTTTTACGTAGAATAAGATTATATTCTAAACTAAAGAAAAGAGAAATAGGAAAAAGACTTTATAAGAGGTATAAGGTTTTTTATATATAGCGAAAGACCCTTAAAAGGTCCGGAGAAGTCTATATAGTTCTATAAGCCTAAACCTATATTTAAATTCGATAGAAAAGGCTAGTAATATATCTTAGTACTTAGAAATACGGTATTTAGATAGTATCTTATAGTATTAGAAGACTAGTAAGAAGCTAGTAATTAAGTACGGGGTTTCCCTATACTAGGGTTCTAGAATACGCTATTATCGATTACTAGTTCGATAATTAAATTATTAAATTAAAAATAGGTTTTTTAAAATACCTAAGTTCTCCTAGTTCTAGAGGTAGTATTTTCTTATCGATCTAACTAGTATTCGTAGAACTAGATAGCAGCGAAGATAATAGGGTATCGGATAATATTAAAAGGGTTATATAATTAATAACTAATTAACGTATAGGGCTACGTACAATTAGCGAGGGTATAGCCGAGGCTTTAGAAGGGTCTTAACCCTTTATATAATAGTTATAATAATAATATTTTTAATATACGTATTATCGGGGCCTACTATAAAGGCTATTAGTATTCTTAAGTAGTATTAAAAGCGCGGATCGCCTATTAGAAGCTCTTATTATCTTAGTATTAATTAATTCGTTATATAAGGAATTAAAAGTATAGGTCGCCTAAATAGAAGCTTAAATAGCTTAAGTAGAAGCCTAGATAGTTTAATCGGAGGTATATAGATTACCTAGTTCGGAAGTATACGAAGTATTTAAATTAATTAACTTATTTATAACGAAGAATAGAACTCTAGAAAAAGTTAGATTATTTAATTTAAAAGCTAATAAAAACTCGAAATAAAGGTAATTTAATTAATTATTAATAGTAATATACTATAAATAGTACTTTAGGGTACCGATAGACTTTTATTAATTAGATAATAAGAATAAGCTAAAACGAAGCTCTCGTAGGATCTAAAGTAGGGCTTCCCTAGCTCGTGATATAGTCACGTGACCATAATATAACCTCTTAGGTCTAACGGGTCTTACCCCGTTACAATAGCTTTAGACGACTAAGAAGTAAAATAGGGGAATATCCGATAGAATAACGGTCCGAGGGAGCGCTATTTAGTAAGAATAGGGCGCTTAAAAGTATAATAGAAGAGATTTAATACCGAAAAAGATAAAAAGAGAGGGGGTAATATTACGGGGTAAGACCTATAGGATTTAAGAGGTTATAAGTATATAACTATATTACGAGCGGGGAAACCTTACTTTAGACTATACGAGAGCTTCGTTTAGCTTACTCTCGTTATCTAATTAATAAAAGTCTATCGGTACCCTAAACTACTATTTATAGCGCGTTGCCGTCAATATATAAGCCGTAGTAAATACTATTATAGAGATAAAGTTAGAGGCTAGAAAGAAGAGGATTTAGCGCTTTCTAGATGTGTAAAGGGTTAAGACCCTTCTAAATGCCTCGGCCACGCCCTCGCTAAATCGTACGTAGCCCTATACGTAGCTTAGTTATTAGTTATATAGTCCTTTTAACGTTATCCGGTACTCGTTATCTTCGCCGCCGCCTAGCTCTACGAATACTAGTTAAATCGATAAAAGAATACTACCCCTAGAACTAGAAGAACTTAAGCTCTCTAACGAATTTATTTTTAACTTAATAGTTTAATTATTAGAACTAATAACCGATAGTAGTAAATTCCGGTAGTAAATCCTCTAATAGTAGTAAATCTTTCGATAGTAGTAAATCCGAAAACCCGAGAACTTTTACTATTTTCCGATAGTAGCGAGTTAGCCTCTTCTATCGAACCTAGACTTAGGTCTAGGCTTATAGAACTATACGGACTTCTCCGGGCCTTTTAAAGGCCTTTCGCTATATATAAAAGACCTTACGCCTCTCGTAAGGTCTCTTTCTTCCTTCTCTTCTCTTTAGTTTAGAATATAATCTTATTCTATATAAAAAGGTTTACCTTTTACGTAGACTATTATATTATTCTAAACTCTTTTAAGAACCCTAAAAAGTCCTAGACGATATCTAGGCCCCTAGACCCTCTACGAAAAGCCCTAGACGACTTCTAGGCCCCCTTAAATATTACGAACTTCCTAGAACCCTTCTTCGTTCTTAGAACTCTTCTAAGATCTTCTTTTTCGCGTTCTAAGATTAGAACTCTTTATTTAGTAGAATTTCCTAGGAAATAGAGTATACTTTACGATAGGTTATTATTCTAACGAGGATTCTACGATCTAGAGACTTTTAAGAAATCCTAGAACTCTAGAAAACCCCCTAAGACCTTATAATAGATCCCTAGGACCCCTAAGCCTAGTATTTAGCCTACCTAGAGGCTAATATAAATAGGATAACCGCCTCGTAAGCTATATAAAAAGAGGTTATTTAGAATTTTTAGAATTAACTCTTAGAGGCCTAGTTTAAGGCCTCCCCGGCCCTTCTAGCCTCTTTAGGGCTAGAATAGGCCGGGGCCCCCGAGAATCCCCGGCTTAAAAAAGCCTTCCCCGATATTCCCTACTTTACCGGAAAACGAAAGGATTTTAAAGCCTAGCTTCTAGAAGTACGGGCTAAGATTAGTATTAATAGAACCTCTATTAGTACCCCTTTTATTTAATTCTACTATATTTATAGTAGGATAGAATCCTTAGCCTAGTTTTTCGTATTTATTTATATTTAGGATATAGAAAAATAAAAGTTTACGAATTTTTCGAATCTACTAGACTACCTAGAGTCTATTTATATAGATTTTATATAGATTTTAAAGAATTAATTAGAATTCGAAATAAGTTCTAAGAAGAAAAGATAAAAGAAAAAGATTTATTTACTTTTTATCTCCCGAAATTCGAATACCTCTTTACTAAAGCCGAATTTATAAATACCCTAGAAAGTATAAAGATCTTATATTTAGAGGGGAATATCTCCTTAGACTTCTAGAAAGCCCTAATTAGCTAAAAAAAACCCTAGACTTATACTTTATATATTAGGACTTCTTAAAACTCTCCTCGGATTTAGAAAGACTAGACTACTATAAGAAATATTACTCCTCTTCCTATACCTCGCCGAACCTCCCCCGGGCCCCTACTAGTTAATTCTAAACTCGGGGGTCTTTTTAGACTACTTAAGCCTTTTATAAAGATTTTATAAACTAGGAACCTTTTTCTAGGATCTCTAGGGGATACCTAACCCTAGAAGAGAAAGAAAAGAGATTCCGATTTAGTTTTTATTTCTACTATACTTAGAAAAGCTATTTATATACTTTTTACTTTATAGCTTTTATTTAGACTTAGGCTTATACTAGAAACCCTATTCTAGCCCTAGAAGAGCCCTAGGTATCTAAAGCTATTTAAGAAACCCTAGCCCTTATTATAAAAGCCCTTATTAAAACTATAAAAACTAGAAAAACTTTTAAAGTTATCGAGATTTTCTCGGATAATTTAGAAGACTTAGAATCGGAAAAAAAGTAATTTTAAATTAAAATCTCGACTTAAAGTCTTTAGAACCCTTAGAAATCCCTACTTAACCCCTAGCCTTTTTAGAAGAAGAGGGTACTTATATAAATACTATTATAAATAATAGATCTAATATAAAACCTTTTATTAACTCTAATTATTATAGTTTTACTACGATATCCGATAGAGTTTCTATTAAGTATAGAGTTATTTTCTACCCGATCTAGCCCTACTACTTTTAGTAGATTATCGACTAGTTTAAAGACCTTTAACCTACTATATCTTAAATAGCTTATTTTAAACTAGATATAAGTAGGTTTCGAGAGGGTATTTAGGCTTATATAATCCCCGGATAGTCCGATCCTATAATTTTAAAAAAAAGGTAATTACGGTTTTATAATACTTTTCTTTATTTTATTACCGATACTATAATTATCTAAAGACTTTTTAAATTTAAAATATTTATAGTACTAGTATTTATCGACTTTAAAATCGTTTAAATCTCTTCTACTAGTTTTAAAGCTCTATTAACTAGGGTTTTAAAAGAAATACTACTTATATATATTTTCTTAGTTTCCTTCGTAGATATTTAGAAAACCCTTATTATTAAAGAAGAAAAATACCCTTATCTCGAAGCCTTTATTTAGTTATTCTTTATTATTAAAACTTTCGATAAAAAGAAAACTAAAAAACTACTACTTTCTCGCCCCGGTTTAGATTATAAAATAAACCTATTTCCGGATACTATTACTCCGAAGATACTTTTATATTCGATATCTAGAAAAGAGCTTCTAGTTCTATAAAAGACTCTATATAAATTACTAGATTAAGGCTTTATAAAGGCTTCTTTTTTATTAGCTATTATTCTAATTCTTTTTATAAAGAAACCCGGAAGTAGCTTATATTTTTATATAAACTACTAAAAGTTAAATACTATATCGAAATATAACGCTTATCCGATACTTTTTATCTCGGAAATTCTATAGTAAATAGCTAGTTCTAAGTAGATTTCTAAAATTAATATTATAATAGTTTTTTACTATCTCTAGATATATAAAGGAAACGAGTAGAAAATAGTTTTTAGAATTAGATTAAGATCTTTCGAGTAACTAATTACTTTTTTCGGTTTATCCTATATTTTTACCTCGTTTTAATAATATATAAATAATATTCCTCGCGAATACTTTAATATCTTCTACTCTATTTATTTAGACGATATTATTATCTACTCTAATAGATCTAAAGAAAATTACTATTAAAAAGTCCGTTCTATAATCTCGAAATTCTCTAAAACTAGTTTATAATTAGATTTCTTTAAATTTAATTTTAAAACCCTAGAAATTAAGTACTTAGGTTTTATAATTAAATTTAAAGTAAATATAAAAACCGACCCCGAAAAAATAAAAGTTATTAAAAAATAAGAACCCCTAAAAACTATTAAAAGTATATAAGGTTTCTTAGGATTTACGAACTATTATAAGGTTTTTATTAAAAACTTCTCGGATATTACTAGACCTTTTATAAATCTAATTAAAAAGGATATTTTTTTAAAGTAGAATATAGACTATTAGAATACTTTCGATAATTTTAAAAAAGCTATTATAAATTCCGAGACCTTAATTAACTAGGATCCTTCTAGGCCTACGGCTATAGAAGTAGATACCTCCGGATACGCTTTAGGAGGCGTACTTATATAGTAAAATTTTAAAATATTTCTCTAAAAACTTATAAGATACTATTCGAGAAAGTTATCCCTTATTAAAATTAACTATATTATATATAATAAAGAACTCTTATTTATTATATTATATATTAGAAAGTAGTATTCCGAATTTAAAAATATAGATTTTATAATTTATATAGATTACTAGAACCTAGTCTACTTCTAAACCCGGTAATATCTATCCGAATACTAAATATAATAGGGAGAAGAACTATCCGAATTTAAATTTAAATTTATCTACTAGCCTTATACTATATAAGTCTTTTCCGACGCCTTTTCTAGAAAAGATTAAGATCTACCGAAAGACGCCTCCGATAATAGGATATTCTATAGAACTTTTTAACTACTTTTTAATATTTCTAATACCCTAGAAGGATTAGAAATAAAAATTAAAACTATATAGATATCCGATAATTATTCTAGACCCGAAAACGAGCTTCTTTCTACTTCTAAACTCGCCGACCCTCCTAAGACCTTTTTCGAAGACCTAGAATTATTTAACTTATAGTTAAAAGGTCTAGAAAAGAACCTTAAATACTAGAAAATTTAGTAAACTATTTACGAGGGTAATTAGTAATTCCCTACTAATTAGGGTTTACTAGTATTTATATCCGAGTATTCTATTAATATAGAGAACTATTTAATATAAAAAGACTAAATCTAAATACTTTTCTTTAAGCCTTTTAGAACTAAGATTATCTAATAAATCTATAACTCCCCTACTACTAGTTACCCCGGTAGAGAAATTATAAGAGATCTAATTTCTAAGTACTATATATAGCTAGGTCTATCCTCTAATATACGCCGTTTTATATAGAACTACTAGATCTATTCGTAAAATAAAGTCTAAAGAGATTAGAAGAAAAGTTTTCTAAAACCCTTACCTATTCCGGAATAATCTTAATAAGAACTATCTATAGATTTTATAATAGACTTCCCCGAAACGCCTAATAGGTCTATTATACTAGTAGTTATAGATAGATTTACGAAAAACCCTATATTTATACTTATAAAGATAATAGAAGCTTTAGATATCGCCTATACTTTCTTATAGTATATCTACGTATACTATAGACTCCCCTATATTATAGTTTCCGATAGAAATCCTTAATTTACCGGTTTATTCTAGAAAAAGGTTTACTAGTTTTTAGGAATTTAGAGGCGTTTATCTATAGCTTTTTATCCCTAGACCGACGGATCTACGGAATACTTAAATATAGAATTAGAAGTCTACTTATAGATATTCTACTCGTTTAATTAAAATAACTAGGATACGTTATTACCTAGTATAATACTTACTTTTAGTAACCGAAAATCTATATCTACCGGATTCTCCCTATTCTTCTTAAGTTATAAATACTACTTTAAGACTTTAGAACTTAATATAAGGTCTTCTACTATATCTACTATCTCTCTAGCTAAAAAAAGGCGTAAATAAGTTAGAAAACTAAAAGATTATTACGATTTAGTAATAATAGCGATAGTAGATATATAAGAAACCTAGGAGAAATACGTAAACCGGTTACGATAGGCCTCGGAATCCTATAAGATAGGGGATAGAGTTCTACTATATTTAAAGAATATTAGAACTACTAGACTTTCGAAGAAATTAAATTAGATAGCCTTACTATATAGAGTTATAGGTCTAGTAAGATTTTACGCCGTTTAGCTAAATACCCCCCCCGGAATCTACTTTATTTTCTATATAGATCTTCTACGTCGAGTTTCTAAAAACCTACTTCTTTCTTAAGATATAGCCTACCCGGAACTACCCCTTATCTAATTATTAGAAGCCTCTAATAACTATATCGAAAAGGAGTAGGTTATATAAAAGATCTTATAGTACTACTAATCTAGAAATAGCCGTTTTAGTATTCTAATTAAATAGAAAAATTACGCGGAACTTACTAAAGAACCCTTAGAAGACTTCCTAGATACCGAAGCTCTAGAAGTCTACGAATCTAGTCTTTTAGAAGTTCCGTAGGTTACGAAACCCTAGAAAAAAAGGGGGGGGGGGGAGAAAGAGGGGCTAATATAAAGGGTTAAGACCTTTCTAAAAGCCTTAGCTACGCCCTCGCTAAATCGTACGTAGCCCTATACGTAGCTTAGTTATTAGTTATATAGTCTTTTTAACGTTATCTAGTACTCGTTATCTTCGCCGCCGCCTAGCTCTACGAATACTAGTCGGATCGATAAAAGAATACTACCTCTAAATCCGGAAGAACTTAAGCTCTCTAATAAACCTATTTTTAATTTAATAGCTTAACTATTAGAGCTAATAATCGATAGTAGTAAATTCCGGTATTAAATCCTCCGATAGTAGTAAATGCGAAAACCTAAGACCCCTTACTATCTTCTAATAGTAGCGAATTAGCCTCTTCTATCGAACCTAGACCTAGGTCTAGGCTTATAGAACTATACGGACTTCTCCGGGCCCCCTAGGGGCCCTTCGCTATATATAAAGGACCTTACGCCTCTCGTAGGGTCTCCTTCTTCCTTCTCTTCTCTTTAGTTTAGAATATAATCTCATTCTACGTAAAAAGGTTCACCTCTTACGTAGACCGTTATAGATAGTATATAAGTCGATTAGCCTACTATAGGTAAGTAAGTACGAGGAAGAATAAGAAAAGAATAAAGAAGTAGTAGTACTACTAGGGGTCGCCTAGCTTTATAAAAAAGGGGGATTTATTATAATAAAAGACTAATTAGTCCTATAAGTAGCTCGATATACCTATTATATAAGGTACTTATATAATAGGCGTAATTATTATTATATAGACTAGGTAGGAATAAGAGAATAACTTACCCTTACTATATAAATAGTATCTATAGCGGAATAATCACACTAGTAACTAGCTAGATCGAGACGAGACCGGTAACACCTATAAGCTTAGAAAATATCGAAAGTATTATAGTTTTAGATAACTAAGAAGTAAAATAGGGGAGTATCCGGTAGAATAATAATCCGAGGAAATACTATTTAATAAAAATAAAGTATTTAAAAGTATAATAGAAGAGGTTTAATACCGATATAAATAAGGAGAAAAGCGGTAATATTACGGGGTAAGATTTATAAGATTTAAGAGTTTATAATTATAAAACTATATTATAAGCGGGAAAACCTTATTTTAGATTTTATAAGAGCTTCGTTTAGCTTACTCTCGTTATCTAATTAATAAAAGTCTATCGGTACCCTAAACTACTATTTATAGCTCGTTACCGTCAACAATACCCTTTATCTTTAAAGCTTAACGACCGGTTCCGTTATATATACATATATAATAACCTGGTTTAAAGAGACCGGTTATAGATAAAGTCAAGTAGGGTTAAACCCTATTAGGCTATAGCTGGCGGATAGTGCCGATAGCTAAATATATTTATTTGCCTCCTAAAAAGGGGTTTCTAGCGCTTAAGAGCTAAAAATTCTTCTTTATAGATTTTATATAGTTAAAATAGCCTCGTAAGGAGATAGATTAATTAAAGATTATTAAAGAACGCCTAAGAATAGCTATAATTATATATTTAGAGAAGTATTTATCTATCTAAGTTATATTTAACTATATGCGACTTTAATTAGGCCGATCAGGCCATAAGTACACATAGTCAAATGACTTTGTTCATGCTAGATCTGCCGCTGTCGAGTCCGGGGTCTGGTATGATCGCCTTTGCGAGTTGCTTGAGGATTTCCTTGCTCAACATCACAGTCTCCCCAGACCCGCCCTTCAGCAAGTCCTCCAACATCTCCGATAGGCCATGCGTTTCGGGGCGTGCTGCTGGTAAAGCCACAAAGCCCGAAATTGGTGACGACTGTGTGCTTCCAGAAAAGCCCATTTCGGCGAATTTGGCATAACCGACCTTGTGTGTGTCAATAGGCGACCTTTCCGCAATCTGGTTAACCGCAATCTGGTTAATCTGGTTTTGGAGGATTGCGCATTGGTTTTGGATAGAGTGCAACTGCATGAGCGTCGGTGAGACCGATACATGGTCGTTAACTTGCCGCTGAAGGGTCTCGAGCTGCTCACAAAGGGCATGAAACCGGAGCAGAGATATCTCGGAGGTGGTCGTGCTGATAGTCGGGTCGAGGGCAGGGCGGACGACTTCGATCCAGTTATTGTGCTCTACCACGTTCTCTCGAAGCTTCAGATGGGAATGTCTCAGCACATCGAGTTGCTTCTGAAAGTGATTGATAGCCAGACTGTCGAGATCAGGTTTGATCCCGTTGTCAAATGTTGACTGGCTCGGCATCATTTCTTCAAGTCTTGTGAGACGCGACTTAATGTTTTCCTTTTCAGTCTTTATGTTAGCCGTTTCGGCCTCAATTATCGAGATACGCTGGCGTTCAGTAGTCTCTGGTTCCTCAAATTTGGAAAACCGTGCTTCCAGGGTGATGTTGACGGCCTCGAGCTCCATTAAACGCGATTTGAGAGCGGCGGTATCTTGCGCATGCTGCTCAGCTTCTTGTCGATGGTACTCTTGGAGATGTGCCTGTGTTTCCGTACACTCTGTAAGGAGGGTCGCCGTATTCTTTGCCTGTTCCATGGTTCGCTCTATGGCGTAGAGGCGCTGATTAATCTTCTCGATATGCCGGCTGTCGGGTGCCGTAGACTCGGTAACTTTGGACCGGGCATCATGCTCCAGGGCCTGAACACGTTGAATCAAGTCCAGCTGGCTGATGTTTTCAAGCAGTGGTTTAGCTGATTCAAGTAGTCCCCTGAACGTTTTCATATCCTCAAACATGGCATGATAACGTTTATCCTGTTGCTGGGACGCCTTTCTGAGAGCAACGCATTCCTTCCGCAGATTGTCGTAGTTCTCTTCGGATGTTCTAGTATCAACCTTCATACGACTTGCCAGACGCTCGATCGAACTGGAATGATTACGTATAGTGTCTGAATGATCGCACATCGTTTCTGCTCGACTTTTCAGCATGGCGGCTTGGTTCTCGGCGATGTTATCAAGAGCGTTGTAGCTATCGCAGTAGATGTTGGATTTGTCAAGAATTACGTCAGGCTCCTCTTCTTCAAGAGCAGTTTGATTGCTGGTATCACGTGCATCGGAACTTTCGATAGTTATAGGTTTGGTGGCTGCGCTGTGGACCGACTTGGTCTGTTGGGGAGAAGACACAATCTCTTGTTGGTCCTTTTGTTCCGTATCATCGAACATGATGCTCGTGTCCCGTCTAATTTTTGATTCAAGCTCGGTCAAAGCAGTGGCAGGGGTTTTCTGGCTTCGTTCCCCCGATTCATCGAGCTCCTTACCGAGTTCTCCATTGACCGTGTCTTGGTTGATGGGTGCGGGTGGGACTGTATTTGGGGGTTGATTGACTTCATTAAGCGCATCCCTATCCTGTTCAAGTATGTTGTCCGATCCATCATTCGATTTCGTGGCCCTCGTCTGTTGGCGTTTCGACGAAGGGGCATCGTCTTCCATGTCGGTCGTGGGAGGCCTCTTCCTCGAATCCAAGCTATAATCAGCATTAGTCATTTTTCGTTGTTTCAAGCTGCCGCGATCTGGGTTAGGTATTGCCGATTCCTCATTGTCGCTCATACGGAGAGATCTTGTATATGATCCTTTGATATTTGGAGACGGTATTACTATTCTGTCACGGTTCAGCCGCTCTTCGTAATAGGGGTTTTTGTCCCATTCGGGCCGCCAAGGTAAGATGCGTTGTTCATTATTGCGTTCACGCAATGTTTCCCATTCAACAGATCGCGTAAGAAAGGCGTCGCGGTCTGGCAGAGGCGCGATATATGGTGGTCGTGTCGTTCTTATCCACTTGTCAACCAGGAATGCAAGACCGCCGTTGACTTGGTCCGAGGCGCTTTCTTTTGCTTCGTGGTAGCTTCGTCGCGCTTTTTTCCAGAAATCCACTAGTCTTGGCATCGACCGTTCATCAACAGAATCAAGATTCGGCCTTATGAAGATCGACATATAATCCCAGAACATCTCTTGACGTTGAGTCGAGTATAGGTCTCGAAACTCCAGAAGGAGTCGAAAAAGAAGACATATATTGTAGTAGGCAACATGACCCAAGTCATGATGCTTTCCGGCTGTGAGCTGTTCCCAAACGAGCTTTTGGGTTGCGCGCCGGGCTGGACTGGCATTAAACCCGTGGACTAACAGTTGCCCATCTTTCAGGAATGCAATTGTATGAAGTGGCAGGCTATCCATATCATGGTCGAAGAGTCTTCCAATTGACGGCCTGCTGCGTCCTCGAATAATGATTTTCTCGTTTCTTTCAGGGCTTCCACCTTGTTTTACACGCCGGTGTGTAGGTTCTGCGCGCCGAGTCGTGCTACTTGATCGCGTACGTTCATACATCTGATGTGAACGGGCGGGCCGGAAATAACTGGTCGTTAAATCTAGCCAGGTGTGTATCCGGTAAGGGTTTTATCTTAGAGATATGTTCGTTAGCTGGTGACCGATGATGTTGGTTCTTGGGACCCAAGTTCTTAACTGTCCACCTTTGCGTGTAGTATAGATTTCTGAGATCTGTCTTGTTCTTCTAGTTATGCCAGAGAAGAGGTTAAAGTTCTAAAGATTCGACATCTCCAAGGGAAAGGGCCTGGCCCCTTGGCCTCCATTATTCTTGCCTCAACTCGTATTTTAATAGCTTATTACGTCCAGATTAGGAATTGTGTAGAATGCGTATTAATTTACTCTTGAGATTAAGTCGATATATAGCGGTAGAAATTTTATAATTTATTGAATAATTATTATTTAGTAAAATTTGGGTGTATAGATTATATAAGCTCTTTTTTATTAATATATATATTATTAATAAGAAGTGTGTTCCTATTATTTATATACCCCTATAATCTAAGCGTAACGATACGGTACCCTTCTTAATATAATTATTTTTACAGGTGCTATTTAAAATTATCGCCCTCCTGTTACCGGTCTCGTCTCGATCGAGCCAGTTACTGGTGTGATTATTCCGCTATAGGTACTATTTATATAGTAAGGGTAAGTTCTCTCTTTATTCCTACCTAATCTATATAATAATAATTATACCTATTATATAAATACTTTATATAATAGATATATTAAATTACTTATAAGACTAATTAGTTTTTTAATATAATAAATCCCCTTTTTTTATAAAACTAAGCTACCTATAGTAGTACTACTACTTCTTTTTTCCTTTTTTACTCTTCCTCGTACTTATTTACTTATAATAGGCTAATCGACTTATATAGTATCTAAAAAGTACTAAATCCTCTTCTTTCTAGTTTTTAATTTTATCTCTATAATAGTATTTACTACGGCTTATAGTCCTATTTTTAGCTATATCTTATTTTTAATTTTTTATTATTAAAAGATACTAGGGCCTCTCGCTAGACCTCTTAATTAGTCTTTATAAGTTCTATATCGGCTTACTCTATCTCTTTCTTATTCCTTACTCCGTATACCCTCTCATAGGGCCTAGGGATCGTTATTAGGTCTTTATAACCTATTATTACTAAATTTAAAGCGATCGTACTAGATATACTACTAGTATAATATATATATATTACTATATTATTCTTAATTAGAAGATACTTAAAATACCCGACGTCGCCTAATACGTATATAACGGTCTACGTAAGAGGTAAACCTTTTTACGTAGAATGAGATTATATTCTAAACTAAAGAGAAGAGAAGGAAGAAGGAGATCCTATAGGAGGCGTAAAGTCTTTTATATATAGCGAGGGACTTTTAAAAAGTCTAGAGAAATCTATATAATTCTATAAACCTAAACCTAGGTTTTAGTTTAATAGAAGAAGTTAATAATATATCTCGGGGTTTCTTTATACTAGGGTTCTAGAATATACTACTATTAATTCCTAATTCGATAATTAAACTACTAAGTCGAAAATAAGTTCTCTAAAATACTTAAGTTCTCTTAGTTCTAGAAGTAGTATTTTCTTATTAATTTAACTAGTATTCGTAGAATTAGACGGCGGCGAAAATAATAGGGTATTAAGTAACTAGTCTATATATAGGGCTATTTATAGTTAGTAAGGTTATAGCTAAGGCTTTAGAAAAGTTTTAACTTTTTATATTAGCCCCCTTCTCCCCTTTTTTTCTAGGGTTTTATAACCTATAGAACTTCTAAAAAACTAGATTCGTAGACTTCTAGAGCTTCGGTATCTAGGAAATCTTCTAGGGGTTTTTTAATAAGTTCTATATAACTTTTCTATTTAATTAGAATACTAAAGTAGTTATTTTAAACTTAGTAGTACTATAAGATCTTTTCTATAATTTACTTTTTTTCGATATAATTATTAGAAACTTCTAATAGTTAAATAAAAGGTAGTTCTAGGTAAGTTATATTTTAGGAAAGAAATAGGTCTTTAGAAGCTTAATATAAGAGATCTATATAGAAAATAAAGTAAATTCCGGGGGGGGGTATTAAAGTAAATAGTATAAGATCTTATTAGACTTATAACCCTATATAGTAGGGCTATTTAATCTAGTTTCTTCGAGGGTCTAGTAGTTCTAATATTCTTTAAATATAGTAGAACTCTATCCCCTATTTTATAAGATTCCGAGGCCTATTATAACTAGTTTATATATTTTTCTTAGATTTCCTAAGTATTTATAATTATTATTATTACTAAATTATAGTAATTTTTTAGTTTTCTAACTTATTTACGCCCTTTTTCGGCTAAAAAGATAATAGATCTAGTAGATAACCCTATATTAGGTTCTAGGGTCTCGAAGTAGTATCCGTAGTTTAAGAAGAATAGGGAGAATCCGGTAGATATAGATTTTTAGTTATTAAAAGTAAATATCGTACTAGGTAGTAATATATCCTAATTATCCTAGTTAAATAAGTAGAATATTTATAAATAAACCTCTAATTCTATATTTAAATATTCTATAAATCCGTCGGTCTAAAAGTAAAAGGCCGTAAATAAATACTTCTAAATTCCTAAAAACCGGTAAACCTCTTTCTAGAATAAACTAATAAACTAGGGTTTTCTATCGGAAACTATAGTATAAGGGAGTTTATAGTATATATAGATATACTATAGGAAAGTATAGGCGATATCCGGGGCTTCTATTATCTTTATAAGTATAAATATAAGGTTTTTTATAAATCTATTTATAACTACTAGTATAGTAGACCTATTAGGAGTTTCGGGAAGGTCTACTATAAAATCTATAAATAGTTCTTACTAGGATTATTCTATAATAAGTAGGGGTTTTAAAAGACCTTTTTTCTAATCTTTTTAGACTTTACTTTACGAATAGATCTAGTAGTTCTATATAAAACGACGTATATTAGAAGATAAATCCGGCTATATATAGTACTTAGAAATTAAGTCTCTTATAACTTCTCTACTAAGGTAACTAGTAGTAGGGGAGTTATAGATTCGTTAAATAATCTTAGTTCTAAAAAGCTCGAAGAAAAGTATCTAGATTCGGTCTCTCTATATTAAATAGTTCTCTATATCGATAGAATACTCGGATATAGATACTAGTAAGCCCTAACTAGTAGGGAGTTACTAGTTACCCTCGTAAATAGCTTACTAAATCTTCTAGTATTTAGGGTTCTTTTCTAAACCTTCTAACTATAGGTTAAATAATTCTAAATCTTCGAAAAGGGTTTTAAAAAGGTCGGCGAGTTTAGAGGTAGAAAAAGGCTTATTTTCGGGTCTAGAGTTACTATTAGATATCTATATAATTTTAATTTTTATTTCTAATTTTTCTAAGGTATTAGAAAAATTAGAAAGTAATTAAAAGGTTCTACTAGATATCCTATTATTAGAGGTATCTTTTAGTAGATCTTAATCTCTTCTAAAAAAGGTATTAGAAGAGATTTATATAGTACTAGGCTAGTAGATAAATTTAAACCTAAATTCGGATAGTTCTTCTCTTTATTATATTTATTATTTAAATAAATATTACTAAATCTAGAAATAGATTAGGTTTTAGTAATCTATATAGATTATAAAGTCTATACTTTTAAACTCGGAATACTATTCTCTAATATACGATATAATAAATAGAAATTCTTTATCGTATATAAGGTAATTAATTTTAATAAGGGATAGTTTTCTCGAATAATATCCTATAAATTTCTAAAAGAGGTCTTTAAAGTCTTACTATATAAGTATACCTTTTAAAGTATAACTAGAGGTATTTACTTCTATAGCTATAGGCCTAGAAAAATCCTAACTAATTAAAGTCTCGGAATCGATTAAGGCTTTTTTAAAGTTCTTAAAGGCGTTCTAATAGTCTATATTCTATTTAAAAAGAGTATTTTTTTTAATTAAATTTATAAAAAGTCTAATAATATCCGAAAATTTTTTAATAAAAACCCTATAGTAGTTTATAAATCCTAAAAAACTTTATATATTTCTAATAGTTTTCGGGGGTTCTTATTCTTAAATAGTTTTTATTTTTTTTAGAATTAGTTTTTATATTTATTTTAAATTTAATTATAAAACTTAAATATTTAATTTCTAGGGTTTTAAAACTAGATTTAGAGAAATCTAATTATAGACTAGCCTCGGAGAATTTCGAGATTATAGAATAGATTTTTTAGTAATAATCCTTTTTAGATCTATTAGAGTAGATAATAATATTATTTAAATAAATAAAGTAAAAAATATCGAAGTATTTATAAAAAGTATTATTTATATACTATTAAAATAAAGTAAAAGTATTAGATAAATTAAAAAAAGTAATTAGCTATTCGAAAGATCTTAATTTAGTTCTAAAAGCTATTTTCTACTTATTTTTTTTATATATTTAGAGATAATAAAAAGCTAATATAATATCGACTTTAGAAATCTATTTAGAATTAATTATCTACTATAGAATCTCTAATATAAAGGGTATTAGATAAGTATTATATTTTAATATAATATTTAATTTTTAGTAATCTATATAAAAATATAAACTATTTCCGGGTTTTTTTATAAAGAGAATTAGAATAGTAGCTAATAAAGAAAAAGCTTTTATAAAGCCCTAATCTAGTAGTTCGTATAGAGTCTTTTATAGGATTAGAAACTTTTCCCTAAATATCGAATATAAAGGTATTTTCGGAATTATAGTATCTAGAAGTAGGTTTATTTTATAATTTAAATTAGGGCGAGAAAATAGTAATTCTTTAGCCTTTTTTCTATTAAAAATTTCGATAATAAAGAGTAATTAAATAAAAATTTCGAAATAAAAGTCTTTTTTTTTTAATAATAAAGGCTTTCTAAATATCTATAAAGGAAACTAAAAAAACGTATATAAGTAGTTTTTCTTTTAAAACCCTAGTTAAAAAGGCTTTAAACCTAATAGAAAAGATTTAAACGATTTTAAGGTCTATAGATACTAGTACTATAGATATCTTAAACTTAAAAGGTCTTTAGATAGTTATAGTATTAGTAATTAAGTAAAAAGAGGTATTATAGAATCGTAATTACCTTTTTTTTAGGATTATAAAATCGGATTAATTAGGGATTATATAAGTTTAAATACTTTTAT
>JAOYNU010001566.1:0-7500 GCA_026745395.1 Tympanopsis confertula
CATGGGCCTACTGTGGCCTATGCCGCTTCCCTCGCAGTTTTACAACACTCTCATCCCGACGACAGGCCTCGCTATCCCGTTCGCCGCAACCTCTGGTCTTGTCCGCCTTTCTGTCGGATTTTTTTATATATTTTTTATGTCTACAACTCGCCGTATCTTTTCTTGAGCGTCCGATACCGCTTGAGGTAGTACCTGTGTTTTCGCCCACGGGGTAGCGGCACCATTGTTAGCAGGCAGGCAGGCAGGCAGGCAAGTTTTGGGTAGCGGCAACGTCAGGCAGAGGTGTCAACAGCAAAAGATAGTATGGGAGATGTACAAAAAGAAAATTCATCGAAAAGGGCCTGTGGGGGTACGGTCCAAGCATAGATTTTCGGTGTGGGGGGGGTGTTAGACTTTTGGGGGCTCGAGGTCAAGCCCCCTGAATAGACGGTGAACAAACCAAATTTTGGGCCCCTGAAGTGCAAGATGTCCCCACAAAATCCACAAAATCGGTCCATGAGGCTCTTTGACAAAAAAGTCATGTGGTGTGTCGGACTTACAAGGCCTCGATCTCTGCCCCACAGTGTCAGGCAGGCTGGCGCGATCGATCCTTTCGCTGGGGTCGTCACGGGGTACGGGGACTCACTCACCTTTCTTGACGTACTCGGCTCTTTGGATGCCTTGACGGATTTCGTCCTGGCTTCGCACGTCTGCGCGGGACATGAAGGCGCTGTGGAGCCTTGTGCGAAAGTAGGCGTAGCCGAGAGGATACTCCTTTCCGAGGAACAGGAGTTCTGGGCGGCCAAGAACCGCATGTTTAGAACAATAGCGTTCGCGAGCGGAGGAGTGTGCGTACCCTTGTACACGGCAACGACCTGGCGTCTGAGCTCGGGGTTCGGTGCCATGGGATTTGTTTTAGATGTGATGTCAGGACCACTTTGCTGTGCTCAAACTTTGCTGTGCTCAAGATATCTAGATAGATCTTGGACTGACTAACAGTCACGTGATGGTCGCTCGCTGACTCAGCGGCAGCAGGTTTATCACACCGGAATGATATTATACCGTAATAATATTATTGACCACGCCGGGAGGAGAAACACGGGCAGCTCGGCCGGGGAACGGAAGTAGAGCATGAAAAGTCGAGATGCATTCCGTGTAGATCTATCTGATCCTGCGTGGCCATGCCCCCCCTCGCCCGGGCCTTGAGGAGGCCGCCGGCCCTCCTCCACCCAGTCTGTTATCACTACTATCACGTCCTACCGGCCGGTTCCATGCCACGGCGCGTCTCTCACGGGCGACACATGCAGCAGCGCCGCTTCGAGGCGGCGGCGGCGGCGGCGGCGGGCAAGTCCAATGAGCAGGATGCATCCAAAGACGACCACGAGGCGGCCCTCGTCGAGGCGTTTGCAAGCGTTCGAGACCGCGTTGGCGAGTGCATCAGGTTTGGCTGCACGGCGCCGGAGCAGATGGCGCAGGCCGCCGGCATTGTGCGCGAGTGGAGCCAGGTCGGGTTCGATGTCATGGCCGGCCTGCACCGCACCGTGCCGAGTCCTGTCTGGAAGCCTCCCGGCTGGGCCGAGGCGCAGACGCAGACGCAGACGCAGCGAACAGACGACGAGACGGACGTGGTGCCCGACGAGATGACGCCGGAGCGGGATTCCCTGGCCAGGCTGCTCGAGTCGCGCGCGATGCCCCCCAGCAGCAGCGCGCCGAAGCGAACGAGAAACCCGGCGCAGCAGCTCCTGAAATACCAGTCGTGGGGCGCGCTCTTCGACAACATACCGTTTGCGTGGAGAGGCGAGGGCGGCAAGGAGACGGAGACGGATCCTCCTCAGCGTCGCCGGCCGGCGTGGCCCGACCAGACCGTGGCTCGCATATCGTACCTGAATACCACGTGCACGCGGAGAATCCCCGGCCCCGACGCCATCTGCGAAAAGACGAGAGATGGCGAGCACTGGGTTGAAATGTGGCTCCCGGATGCGGTCCTGTCTGCACGCCACGGAACGCCCAGATGGCTGCTGCAAGCCCACCTCGAGCCGGTGAGTTTGTGCCGTTGTATGCTTCCGACTGACTGACTGACTGACTGACCGACCTGGCCCCGCTTGGATGGGTGCCCCCCGATTCTGCACAGGATGCAACAATACCGGCAAGCTTCCGCATCAGCGTCGGCGTCTCGGCCGCGCCGGCCTGGGTCGAGTTTTTCAGATCACTGCCCAGGTCCATCGGCGACAGCGCCGGCTGGGAGGCCGCGGCCGGCCGGCTCGGCTCGCTGCAAGACGAGGCCCGGTCGCACGTGCCCAGGATGAGGATCAGCCGGCTGCCCTTTAACGTGCTGTCGGTTCTCTACTCTGTCCAGACAGGCCGGCCCCTCGGACGGGCTCTTTACGAGTATTCGTCGCTCAGCACGGGGCTCGAGTCTCGCAAGGTGACGTGCGGGGATGTCCTGGAACAGATGATGCACGCCAGGAGAAGGAGCGTTGAAAAGCACAACGAGTCGCAGCTGGAGGTCCTCGAAATGCTGCAAGACGCCCATCCGCGCTTCCACAAGCTGCGCAGACGCATGGGCATGAAAGGCGTCGACCCCGACAATATCGAGCAGGTTCTGCTTGTCGCGGGGGGGGGCAACACGGCCAGGGTGAGCGGCAAGAAGCGCCTCCTGACGAGCGAGTACCGCAAGCTGCTGGAATCCGTCAAAGGAGCAACGCGCCGCATGGAGAGGGGCCGGCAGGGGGCCGAGCGTGACGAGAGGATCATTGAGATTGCGCGCAACAAACGTGTCGCCTGGGCTCACCCGGCCTTGATCAAAAAGCAAGAGACGCTGCTGCTCAAACGAAGCAGCAGCAGCAGCAGCAGCAGCACGGCAAAGGCTCGAAAGAAACTGGCAGTGATGCAGCAAGAGCTCAAGGACGCCCAGTCGTTCCTGGACCAGGTTGGCGACACCGAGTCGAGGATGTTCAACGAAGCGGGCATCGAGGCGGCGAACGAAATGGCGGTCCCCAGGCCGCACACGGTGCTGCGGTCCCGAGACGGGAGGATGAGGCTGCGCAAGATTGCGTCGGACGTGCTGGCCAGGCTGGACATTCAGGATCGGGCCTACACGTGGGCGGTGAGCGCGGCGGAGCGTATCCTGGGCATGGTGGATAAACTGGAGGACATGACGTGGAGGAAAGAAGGGGCCGTGGAGGATGTAGGCGGCGCAGAAGAAGACGACGCTGGTTGATTTTATTATATATTGTCTTATACGCATATAGATAAAGATGGCGACTTCGTGGGTCCCCCCCCCCTATATCGGGCTGCTTGTTGGAAACTGTCTGCGATGGGTGGCGACCATCCAATCCCTTGGATACGACATGCCCCACTTGCCCATCAGCTTCTTCAGCTCGTCCTCTCTTGCCGGCACGATATTGACGAATATCCTGTCCTGGGCGATTCGCGGCTCCGAATGCACCGCGCCGCGGTCCTCGCCGATGCGGAAAAACGAGCATTGGCCCACGGCCGCCTCGTGACGCCTACTACCACCACCGCCGCCACCGTCGTCGTCGTCCTGGCTCCACGAGTGCGGCTGGACGACGCCCATCCAGTCCAGCTCGCGCTTGAGCACCTCGCGAACGGCCTGGGCGGCCGCCGTGCAGTCGGCGCAGCGAATCGACGTGCAGGGGTGGGACTTGCGTGCGACGGCGCGCGCCTTGCGCTGCAGGCTGCGGGCGGCGGACTGGTACGGGAGGGGGACGAAGAGCGTGGGCGGGCCCAGCAAGGTGGTGCACAGCTTCCAGTCGGTGGCCAGGTCGCGGGGCCCGCCCGTGGAGCGGCGGCGCAGGTCGCGAAACGTGTCCCAAAAGAAGTCGTCCGTGTGCCAGCGCGGCATGTCGAACTCGTGCGACGGGCGCGTGGACCGCACGGTTATCCAGTAGTGGTGCACGCCGTTGGCGGCGAGGAAGGAGTTGGCAAACAGGAGAAAGGGCACCAGCGCGGCGGCGAGCACGTCGGAGGCGGCGGGGGCGTCGGCCAGCCGGAGTGACAGGTCGTCCTCCGAGTCGGAGTAGAAGCCCGGCGTGGCGGGCCGGCGCGCCATGTGCGGCGGCAGCTTGCTCGTCAGGGCGTTTTCTGCGAACTCGTAGAAGCTCGAGGGCAGTATCCTCCCCCCCCTCCTCGCCCTCGCGTCGTGGTGGTGGTGGTGGTGGTGGTGGTGGTGGTCGTGGCCGTCGCGGTCGTCGCGGGGCTCGGCCAGATTGAGCAGCGGGCCGGAGTAACTCCACGACGCCTCGTCGCGGACGCCCAGCGTGGCGGGCCCGCGGGGCAGGGCTGCGTAGCTGAGAAAGGCAAAGTCGGGGAGCGAGCTGGCATCGGCGACGGCGGCGACGGCAGGCGACGTCAGCGACACGACCGAGTGAGGCCGGCTCCGGCTGCCATGTCCATGGCCGCGAAACGAGAAGCCCGACGTGGAGACGGAGCGGATCGAGGCCACCGAGTGGCGCGAGCGGAACGAGGCGACTGACGAGGCGCGCGAGGACATGGGAGGCCGGCGGGGCCGCGGCTGGGCCCCTTCGGGGGTTGCCATTTGCTTGCTTGTGGAGGAGCAGATGTGTATCTAGATGCCCACGTGGATATATGTGTGTGTGTGTATGTGCATGTAGATGTCTGGATAAATATAGATCAATACAGATCAACAGACGGGTGGATATATAGATAGACAGTACAGACAGATTGATGGATAGACAGACGGGCAGAAAGCTGGCCATATAAATCTATGTAGTTGTACATGTGCATATCAAGCCGATGAGGCTCGGAATGCAAGATTAACGTTAGGCGTCGAGGGTTCCAGATCGCGGTCCAAAGCAGACTGCCGCAGACGGGAGAAGGGGGAGTGAGGGAAAAGAGAAGAAAACCCCAAAAAAACTCGAAGCCCTCGAATCCTGGCCTTGCAGCCAAGGTCTGGGTGCTGGGGCTGGTCCCAACAGAGATCAACAAAGTTGATGGAAGGGTAATATGTACTATGTGTGCTATGTGCACTATATAATATGTACTATACTATATGTACTATATAGTATATAGTAGAGACAGTCCTTAGTTGAGCAAGTGAGTTGATCTTGGCTCCTTCCTGGCTCCTTCCTTTCGTCCCTCCTCCTCCCTACCTCCTTCCTTCCTTACCTCCTCCTCCCTCCTCCTGCCTCCCTCCTCCCTGCTTACTTCCTTCCTCCTGCCCCTCTTCTTTTCTGCTCCTTCCAGGCCATTGGCCAACCGCGTGCCCCCATGCCCATGTGTATAAGCTTACTCTCTTGGATTCTCCTCCTCCGCTGCATATCAGAATCACGCTGCTGTGGTGGTGCTTGCTGTGCCGCAAGGCTGGGTGCGTGCTAAAGCATAATAAGCTTTTTTTCTCTCGCTCTTTCTTTCCTCCGCAGGGGGTGGGGAATCCGGACTCTATTAGCCTTAAAAAGCCAAGCTTTGGCGGACCCGCTTTTCCCGCAGCAATAAATATAGGGCGGTCAGTGCGAATACCAACTGACTATCTATCTATGTATATACGTATATATGTATCAAGAGCCAGCCCTTGAGAGTGCATGACGACCTTGCTTGGATCTCCCAGCAAGATTGATGCGTAGAGCAGAGCTGGCGAATATGGTTTCGTTTCTGCTAGGATGGCCGGAACAGCCGGGCCTGATCTTGGGGCTGTCAGCTGTGCCATACCACTACAGCCAGTAGCCAGCATCACTTTTGTACTGTCGTTCTAATTTGCATACGTATATCAGATCTCTTGCCAAGTATCCCAAAAATACCCTTGTGCCTCGTCATCTGTGTGTGTATCCGTATATCAACCCCGCAGCCCAATATGGCTGCATAACCAAGAATCCTGATGTTCCGAACCGTCCCGATGGGGATCTGCAATCTGGTGCCACATTCCAACATCCACAGGATCTTTGAGGGTCGGGACCGTATCTGGTCTACCGTAACCTCGTCTTTTGGATTGGATCTCGTCACGTGATGCCCATACAGCAATAAGCATACATAGTTATTTTCAACATCACTGATACGATACTACGATATGATACGGCACGATACAGCCCTGACCTGGCAAAATGTGTCATTGACGAGACGAGCGGCCACCACCGCTATCAATGCTGTCTGATCCTGACCTGGGTTCGGATCCCTCCTACCGCCCAGATAGACTGACACCCCTTGCCATGGACCGGCCAGCTTGCACTATATGTTGAGTCCCGGCGGTGGGCCCCGTGCCAGGATCGTGTTGTTGGCCACCCAGCTGGTGTTTGGCACCTGCGATCCTCCTGCCAGGTCGTCGTCAGCCGAGCTCAACTGCGCCAGGCCCGACCCGTTGCTGAGCAACGATGCCGACCGGGCTCTCGTCTGGATCCCGCCCGTTGACGCGTGATGCTGGTGGTGGCCGTGCCCGTGCCCGTGCCCGTGGGGGATCGCTGGCGCGCGAGCGGGCGCGACAACACCCATCGAGCCGTCAGGCAGAGTCCAGCCAGAACCGGCGTGGGCCAAGGAGGTGTGGTTCGGGTTCCACGAGGAAAAGGACAGCGAGGGGCCGTGCCCGCGCTGCTGCTGCTGCTGCTGCTGCTGCTGCTGCTGCTGCTCGGTGCGCTGCGACATATCTGCAATCTGCTCGAGGAGCGCCCCCCCCCCGCCAAAGGCAAGGGATTGGAGAGCCGACACACGGCTGTGCACGGCGTCTTCCCTGCTCTTTATGCCGGACCTGAGGGTGTCGAGCCGCGTCTCGAGGCTCGTCTCGGTGCTGGCGACCTCGTTCTGCCAGGCCGCGCGATCCTTTTGCCGCTTCTCGGCGTCGTACGCGCCGCGCTTGTTGGCGTCCAGCATGCTGCTGACTTCTCGCTCTATCTTGCAGATGCGCGCCGCCACCTTGTTGCGCCTGTTGTGGAGCTGCTGCTGCTCGGCCTCCTGCTTCGTTACGAAGCCCTGGAGCCCCGTCTTCAGATCCCTGACCGAGGCCTGCGCGGCTTCGTACTGGCGCTTCTCGTCGGCATTGGTCTTGTTGGCGGCTCCCTTGCGGCTTGAGATGGAGCCGCGAGACGCCGATATCCGCTGATGCTCGGCTTCAATCTGCGCAAGCTCGTCCTCGGCCGTCCGTTTTACCCGCTCGTTTTGCTCGATCTTGTTGACGTTGGACTTGTCGCTGCCCCCGGCCGCGTTGAGATAGCCGTCGAGACTGTCGTGTTCCTTCTTCAGCGAGCCCATCAACGTCTTCCAGTTCTTGCGTTGATTCTTGACCCTGGCACGTTCCTGCTCCACCTCGGCCTCGTACTGCTTGACGTTGGCCCTGAGCGCCACCAGGACTGCCTTGTGCTCCGACGGCTCGGCGGACTCGCTCTCTTGCTGCTGTGCCTGCCCGGCCATCCCGTCGTCGCGTCTGCTGCTGCTCGTCGGTTGGGCCGTGGTTCTGACGTCGGTAGTAAAGAAAGGACGGTTGGTCTCGTAGTCGACAAACTCCAGTCGGTACTTGACCCATGGTTTCAGCGCAGTAATGTCGCCGGTCCATCGCAT
>JAOYNU010001566.1:12500-19133 GCA_026745395.1 Tympanopsis confertula
GGCCCGGGCCGGCCTGATCCCCTTTCGGTTCAACACGATTGGCGTCTCGGACGGCATCAGCATGGGCACCAGGGGCATGCGATACTCCCTGCAGAGCCGCGAGATCATTGCCGACAGCATCGAGACCGTCATGGAGGCCCAGTGGTACGACGGCAACATCTCGCTCCCCGGCTGCGACAAGAACATGCCCGGCGTCGCCATGGCCATGGCCCGCTTCAACAGGCCCAGCATCATGGTCTACGGCGGCACCATCAAGCCCGGCTGCAGCATGGCCGGCGACCCCATCGACATCGTCTCGGCCTTCCAGGCCTACGGCCAATACGTCGCCGGCGAGATCACCGAGGAGCAGCGCTTCGACATCATCAGGCACGCCTGCCCCGGCAGCGGCGCCTGCGGGGGCATGTACACGGCCAACAGTATGGCCACCGCCCTCGAGACCATCGGCCTCACCCTGCCGGGAAGCAGCAGCACCCCTGCCGAGGACCCGGGGAAAAGCGCCGAGTGCGACAACGTCGGCCCGGCAATGCGCAACCTGCTCAGGCTGGACATTAGGCCCCGCGACATCATCACCCGCGACGCCCTCGAGAACGCCATGGTCATCAACAGCGTCCTCGGCGGCAGCACCAACATTGTGCTCCACCTGCTCGCCATCGCCATCTCGGCCGACGTGAAGCTCACCATCGACGACTTCCAGGCCGTCTCGGACCGCATCCCTCTTCTCGCCGACCTCAAGCCCTCCGGCAAGTGGGTCATGGCCGACCTGCACAAGATCGGCGGCACGCCGGCCCTGCTCAAGTTCCTCCTCAGAGAGGGCCTCGTCAAGGGCGACACCATGACCGTCACGGGCAAGACTCTAAAGGACAACGTCCAAAACATGCCCGACCTCCCGTCGGACCAGACCATCATTCGGCCCCTCGCCCAGCCCCTCAAGCCCACGGGCCATATACAGATTCTGCGCGGCAACCTCTCCCCGGGCACCTCTGTCGCCAAGATCACGGGCAAGGAGGGTCTCCGCTTCGAGGGCAAGGCGCGCTGCTTCGACGCCGAGGAGGACTTCATCACCGCTCTGGAGCGTGGCGAGATCAAGAGGGGGGAGAAGACGGTCGTCGTGATCCGGTACCAAGGCCCCAGGGGCGCTCCGGGGATGCCCGAGATGCTCAAGCCCAGCTCCGCCATCATGGGCGCGGGGCTCGGCAAGGACGTCGCCCTCATCACCGACGGCCGCTTCTCTGGCGGCAGCCACGGCTTCCTGATCGGACACATTGTCCCCGAGGCCGACGAAAAAGGCCCCATCGCGCTGGTGAGGGACGGCGACGTCATCGAGATCGATGCCGAAAAGAGGGAGCTCAATCTCAAAGTGTCAGACCGGGAGCTGCGGGAAAGAAGGGAGAGCCTGCCGGCGTCGCGCGCCTGGCCAGAGTGCGGTCCTCTGAGGAAATACGCCTACATGGTAAGCCCAGCAAACCTGGGGTGCGTAACAGATCGCTTCCATCTCAAGCAAGTTCCTGGAGAGTGAGATTGGTTTTAAAATATTGTGTTTTGAACAAGAAAAGAAAGAAAAACAGTCCAAAAATACAAAAATACAATCTTCTATTCATCATCACGGACGATTCCCAATTCTGGAGAGGCATCGAGGTGACTCGAAAGGCCATGATAAGGCGGCCACCACATCCATCCATCGCTGCTGTCCTTGTATCCATCGCGTGTTCTTTTTTGCTGTTATTTTTTTGCTGTCCTTTTTAGCTGCCCTTTTTTGTACTCATCGTTTCTTCCTCCTATTGTTCCAAGCCTCGACAAATGCGGCCTTGTCCTTGAGTGTCAGCCCCACCCTCTTGCTTCTCCCAAGCCTGGCCAGAGCCTCCCCGATGCGGTCCAGGACACGCTGCTCCGCCGGAAGAAGCTCAACGCCATCAGGACCATAAGCCACGTCGCCTCGGAACGACGACGAGCCCGATCCTGCTCCGTTCTCGTGGCAAGACGACTTGCCTCCTCCGGTTATGACGGTGGTGGTGACGGCCGGGGTCGCATAGGCGGCGCCAGCGCCGTTGACCGAGTTGGTCATGCCTTCGGCAACGCGCACGCGGATGCACGTGGTTGGGCGTGACAGCAGGTTCCAGAGGAAGCGCATCCACCGGTTCGGCACAGGCGTCGTCACGTCGGGAGGCGTGTAGCGGATGCTGACGGGATAGATGGGCACGTCGGGCGGGCACGCCAGCAGGCTCGGGCTAAAGGGCAGCACCGCCTTCCCGTTGGTGGTGCCACACTCGGGAAACACGGCCACCATGCGGTCCGGGTTTTCCTCGAGGAGCGTCTTGAGATCGGTGAGGCGCGCCGACTTTGGCGGGACGAGGCGGACCGGACCCAGGGCTGCCTTGATGGCGCCTATGAGCCCGACCCGGCGCACCAGACGAGTGCCCGGGTACGACACGGTGAAGACAGGGTCGAAGATGGCTGCCAGGTAGATGGGATCAATGGGCGAGGTGAAGCTGGAGGCGATGACGGTGCGCTGGTGGGGGAAGCGGTGCGGGGGCTGCTCGGCGAGGGTGCCACGCTTGACTCCGTCGAGCTGCAGGTCAACCCACCATATCCCCGGGATGGCCATGAGGCCCCATAGCAGCAGCTTCCGAGCGAGGACAGGGAACACGCGCGGGAGAAGCGCCGTCGAGGCACGCAGGAGCGGGTGTAGTAGCAGAAAGTACGTGAGCGCATACGTGAGGAAGAAAGGCAGGCGGAACAAAAAGAGGACGGCGTGTAGGATCGTCAGCGGGACGCTCGAGGGCGTCGTTGCCGGGAGAAACGGCGAGACACCGGAGCCTGCACGCGGGCGCGGGACCCGGTTAGCATACGATACTGATGCAGATGATGATGCTGGCTTGGTCTCTGCGGCAGGCCACCATCTCTGCGGTTGCTGTGTGAGGATGCGCGGCTGCTGCTGCTGTGTGGTGGTGGACATGGTGCAGCTGGAACGATGAGATGAACAGGTTGACCCAGGGAGTTGAGGGTAAAGGAGGGAGGGAGAGAGAGTGATGCTGGTGCAAGGGCGGAACGCTCGGGCAGGAGAGGAATATATACATGTACTTGCCTCTGTCACGGTACTGGCTATATCTCTCCATCTGTGGAATTTTTGTTGAGGACAAAAGTAGCTCCGTCCAGCTTTGTGTGTGGGTCGTGTACAAGACATTCCCTGCCGGGCTGGTATGTATTTTCTTTCCCCCCCCCTCCCTTATGCCGGCATAGGTTGTCGTCGACCAGTATCAGATAGGGAATCCGATTTTTTTTTCTCTCTTTTTTTTTCGTCCGTCTGTCTGGTTTCCCCCCTTGGCTTTTAGAGACGCATGGAGAAACGTGCCCGGTCGTGTTAGATGCAATGCAACGATGCAATGTGGCGTTTGTTAGCTGGCCACTTCTTTAACCTTCTACCCGTTCCACGCGAAAAGCGATGTGTTGGGGAAGTCGAGAAAAAGTTGAGAAGTGAGAAGTGGCATGTGATGCTGATGATGTTTGGGGATTACGACGCTTATGTCAGCGAGCCTCGCTTTCGTGCGAGGTCACATGCGGTCTTGTGTCAGGACGTCGATAAGGTGATAACTTGTTCTTTTTCTCTGTAATTTTTTTTGCTCTCGATCGGTTTATGTGAACTGTTGGCGAAATTCTGCCAAGGTACATTATCAGATTATTCTGCTTTTTTTGGCCTTTCTTTCATTCTTTTTTTTGTTGAGGCATGATAAGCCCAGCCTGACGGTGGGGCTGTTTGATAACGATACAATCCCGAGATATGGCTCCCGTGAGGCTGGATCGCCTATTAGCGGCTGATCGAATACCAGTATGTATTAACTTTGCGTGATTTATCTTTCTGTGTTATCTATTGGGCTTGGTCGGATATATCCGGCAAACTCATTTTCAACCTCGATCCATCGTCCGTTCATTACAGCAGACACGTGTCCTCATCATCGTACTCCCCTATGACTATTTTGTCATTAAAATTTCAGCCGAATAGATGTACCATCCGACCAATGACTATTTGTTCAGCGATAGATCTATGACTATTTATTATTAAATATGTGTATAGCCGGATAGATTTACACCCATCCGAGCTAGGCCACGATAAAAAAACACAGCAAGACGTGACACCCTGTGTCTTTGAAGTAACCGGGACCTAATAAATTCTGTTGGTGTATTCAACAATAATATTTGTCAACACAACCCGTCTCGATCGAGCTTGACATCAAGCCATCCACGTCATTACGCCCTGACTACTGGGCAGATAGCAGCAAGCTATCAGCTTTGCGACATTCAGAGGCATTTTCAGACGTTTGAAAGCCACAAGGACAGTGACCTGACGTATCTGGCGCTTATTGCAGACGGATTTCACACTAAAGCAGGCGTCGTAATCAACCCAATGTGACGTTGTGGTGGCCATAAAGGTCACGTAAGCTTTTTTGAGAAGCACCCCCCTGAGGAGGACCAACGGTCTAATTTGTACGCTAATATGATCGAGAAATGAACTGTCTTTTTTTCTAAAAAGACCCCCGGATTTATCCGGCCCTAATTCAAGACGGGCCAGCAAAACCTGTATATAATAGCGATTGAAAAGTGCCCTCAAAATATTGCCCACCACCGAGCCATATTATTAACTGCAGTATGGCAATCCTTGGAATCAGGATTTCGCAGTTGTGTTTCGGGCCGAGCCCCCAATAGGCTTAATGACGTCAACATTTCATCCAGGGCGGGGGCGGGGCAATTGCTCCTGACGAGGCTGGCAGACCAAGGCTGCCGCCTAACTCATAGTGGATGGCCACGATGACCGCATCACGATCTCATCTTGCACTTGTGGGTACGTGCAATCGAGGAATATAGCACATGAGCTTGGGGTTTACGATCACGATGACTTATGACGACATAATTCCACCACAAGGCTTGCCATGGAAATCGGCTATATAAACGATGGTTTCCTCCACCCGAAAAAAAAACAGTTCTTCTCTTCTCATCATCAACACAATCACAACCACAACCACAAACACAAACACTTTTTCCCCTTAACAAACTCACTCAATTCACCCAACCCACACCGCAATGGAGACCGCAACTCAGATCAAGGACACTGTCGTCCAGAAGGGCCAGGAGCTCGTCTCCGGCGAGAAAAAGGAGGTCCACGAGGGCGAGGCCAAGAACTCTGACAACTCTATCACTGATCGGTAAGCTCACCACGATGCAACGATGCACGATGACTCGATTTGTCCGGCAAAGATGTCACTGACGCGTAATTTCTTGGATAGTGCCAGCCACGGTGTCGACGCTGCGAAGGAGAAGGTCAGCGAGACGAGCCACGGTGCTCAGCACGAGGGTACGTTGTCTGATTCATTGAAATTAATAGCTGTATAACATCATGGGCTGACGTGAAATTCTATTGCAGCCAGCAAGCAGGACCTCAAGAACTAAACGCCACTTAAGGCGTATTTTTTTTTTGATTCTTTCCTCGACGACAAGTATTTGTGACGGTGGAGGATGGCGAGACGTACGCAGTTAGGCTTTGTTTCTGATACCCCTATACTTAGCCAATAAAGTCTGTGCCCCTATCATGACTGGTCTCTCTTGCTGCAATATAGTGATGTCTAAAACTCTGGCTCGCGGCCTATAAATTCGATGCCCTGAGGAGTTCCACGTACACTTGAAACTTGGACCACAGTTTGCGTAGACATTTCTTTAAACACGAGACATACACGCGGCCGGCCAGAGTATTGGACGGTAGTATGCGGTGAAGATGGACTTAGTAAGCGTGTTGCCCCAGCAATCCCCTATCAACCAGGTCCTGGAAAGGTTGACTAGAGCGTCAACACGGTCCGCCAAACAAAAATGCACCAACTTGCTGTAACTTATCAAGCGGATCCTCAGGGAGCAACATCAAAATAGAGGGGACAAAACAAGAACCCTCCCCGGCCTCCGTGTCTAACAAATCGTCAAAACACCATCAACGAATCCATCACGACTCCTCGCCTCCCTTCGAAACCCGGGGCGCTGCTCCTCGCTGCTGCTTTCGTACTATCCGCTGTACCCGCCACCGCCGGCGCAGTCTACCGCGCTCACCGCATCACAGCCATGGACCGATCGGAGAATAACGTATGTCAGATGATTTGGTTAATTTTTTTTCTTTTCTTTTTTCTTTTTATTCTCGTCGTTTTGTGTGCTATTATGTGTTGTTTCTGGGCGGCCATGAAACAGGAAGAAGAAGAAGAAGAAGGGGGGTGGAATAGCGCCCTCTACTCTTTTTTTAAAATCCTTTTCTCTTTAATTCATTTTTTTGGTCGCTTTCGCAGCTGCTTCGCTGTGCTGCTCTGGTTTCTTTCCCTCTCCCTTTACTCCCATTCCCGCATTTCCCAGCCTCCTTATCCCACCCGACACAGACACAAAACGCAACGCACCCATCCATCATCCCACGATCCCACGATCCCACGATCCCACGATCCCACGACCCCAAGATACCACCAGCATATGCCCCACCGATTTCCCCAGATGTCCCCGTTGCGACGGTGAACATCAACCCGGACAACGCACACGAAAGGCCGTCATATTCTTCCATCTTTTTTACCCGGGTTGAACCATGATGGCGCTGGTCGAGTCGTTCCGAAAGAAGGT
>JAOYNU010001677.1:0-19105 GCA_026745395.1 Tympanopsis confertula
CCAACCTTGGGAGGTTCCAAGGTTAGACCCACATCCATCGACGACTTACTATGTACTACCATTTGAAATATTACGGAGTGTCCTCTGGACTCCCAGTAATCAGTTTCATTCCTCGGTATGCCTACGGGCGTGACCCTCTAAGGGGGCAAGAAGGAGTCGACAATTATGAGCGAATGGATGAATGATCAAGGAATCTGCAGAGCTCTGGCGTGCGAGATATAGGGTACGAGGTGGAGAGCTCCATGCGGAGATCTCTATCAATTACGCATGGGGACGACTATAGCTATCATTTAAAACACTGGGACTATTTCCTGCATCTGCTGATAGGAGAAATAGCCGCCCATGTTCGGTGCCTCACAGTCACCTGATTTGAGAGGCTGAGTTGCTTTTTCTCAAGGGCTCCTGAACCCCCCTCTGCCTATGATAGCATCGTCATACACAAACTATTGAACATGAATTCCACATCGTTTGGTGACGAGAACTCAGGATCTCAGGTGGGGACCAACCATGGTCAGATCACTCAAATCTATCTTCCATCTGGTGAGAGATAATACAAGGCTATTCTAAAGCGAAGCAAGTTGGCTGACAGCTACTTTTGTGCCCAGAGCGACAGGAGATACCAACTCAGAATACAGACAATAGTTCGCACCGCCTCTCACGAGTAATTCTGATCTTTGACTAACAACTATATAGAGATACTCGCGTCACTGGCATTCCCACAGATGCTTGACAGGAGGGATAATATTGAGCTATGCCACACAAATACCTACAAGTGGATCTTGGACCTGAAGGAGTACCAATCCTGGAGAAACCAGTCCCACGGTTTACTATGGATCAAGGGCAAGCCAGGTGCAGGAAAGTCGACCTTGATGGTATTTCTACACAACAGACTCCTACTATTACAGAACAATCACCCAGGTATTCAAATCGACTTTTTCTTCAGCGCTCGGGGTACAGAAATGCAACATACACCACTAGAAATACTGAGATCATTGCTAAACCAAATTTTCAACCGCAATCCAACTGTGCGTCCTCAGATACGTGAAGTATACAACTCGCGTTGCAGGCAGTTTGGGTATGGTAAACATCAATAGGAATGGACATAGGCAATACTAGAGGAGTTACTAGCAAGTATCATCCTGGAATCTACCAGCCAACAGTATATGTTAGTTTTTGTAGATGCCCTAAATAAGACTGGGGCTATATCTGCTCAGCAGCTAGCTGGATACTTTCATAGGCTCATTGGTCATGCCGAGAGAAAGAAACTATCTATCCAAGTCTGTATCTCATGTCGACACTATCCGATTGTGGAAAGTGGTCAGGCTATAGAGATAAAAGTCGAAGATCATAATCAGCGAGACATAGCCACATATGTCCAAGATAAAATGATCAAGATAGAGGCCACCTGCAAAGACAGTACCATTCAGAAGACACAAGATATACTAGTCGAGCAATTGACCCAGCAAGCAAATGGAGTATTCCAATGGATCCATATTATCATCCCTATTATCAAGCAAAAGATTTATGAAGGAGAATCATTTGACAATATCTACTACTGGTTATATAAGGTCCTAGCTAGCCTAAAAGATATTTATACATATATTTTGAATAATGTAATAGAGAAGAGCAACTACAAGCAGTCATTCTTATTCTTCCAATGGTTACATTTGGCTAAGCAACCCCTAACTGTGACTGAGATGCAGTACGCTTTAGTGGCTAACAATGTACTAGAACCACTATATCCAAAGAAATGGGAAGAAATCCCCGGCTTTATTGTAAGTAATGAACAAATACTGCGAAAAATCAAGACTCTCTCTAGTAGACTAGCTGAAGTAGTCACAAGTAAGAATAACCGAGAGATTGTACAGGTAGTATATCAATCAGTCAATGATTTCTTATACAAAGAAGGGCTCAAGATTCTATATCATAATGTAGGGATGAGCAATTTGTCCATGAAAGAGGATACGATTCCTTCTTACTGACAAGTAACTCTCTACCGATCGTGTTTAGTATATCTTACAACAGTTGACATACCAGCAGATACCAGCATATTCAAAAGGACCAGAGCACATCTTATCCAAGATTTCCCATTAATTCAGTATTCTAATAAGAATCTTTTTATCCACACAGAAAAGGCTCTTGAGTTTCATTCCAAATTTCTTCCTAACAAACTGAAGATTCTACAGAAAGTACTCAGTACTTGGGTCGGTGTTTATCAGGAGCTAACTAAGCATAGCTGGCTTTAGGATGATCCACATAAACCACCAAAAGGCACACTGCTATTGCATGTAGTTTCCGCTGCAAATTTAGTGGATCTTATAGAGCCTTTGGCATTAAGCTCTGAGAATATCAAGAAGACAAACAGTAATAGAGACACAGCATTACATCTGGCAGTCAAACTAGGTCATTTGACAGTCGGTAAAATTCTCCATATATATAGAGCAGACCAAAATGCAAAGAACTATAGCGGCAGCACTCCATTATCAAAGGCAGCCGGTGGTGGATATCTCAAATTTGTCAAATGGCTTCTAGCTGAAAGTAGCAGTCTGGAAAGAAAAGGAGTTGGAGGTGCACTATAAGAAGCTTCTTTGGGAGGCTATGAGAGTATTATGCGAACATTACTCGCGGCTGGGACCGATATTAACACCCAGGGTAGTAAATATGGGAATACTCTATAGGCTGCTGCTGTAAGAAATGGGATACCTGAGACAGTACAGATATTGCTCGCAGCGGGGGCTGATGTCAATACTCAGGGTAATTATTACAGGAATACTCTACAGGCTACTATAATAAATGAGAGACCTGAGACAGTACAGATATTGCTCGCAGCTGGGACCAATGTTAACACCCAAGGTGGTAATTACAGGAATGCTCTACAGACTATTACAAAATACAGGAGATCTGAGATAGTACAGATATTGCTTACAACTAGGGCTAATGTCAACACTCAGGTAGTGAATGCGGGAATGCTCTGCAGACTACTGTAACATATGGGAAATCTAAGATAACTCAGATATTGCTTGCAGCTGGGGCCGATGTCAACGCCCAGGGTGGTAAATACGAGCATGCTCTGCAGACTGCTCTAAAATCTAGGAGATCTGATATAACTCAGATATTGCTCGCAGCTGGAGCCGATGTCAACGTTCAGTATGGTCCATATAGATCACCTTTCTTGGCGGCTATTTACTGGGATCTTGTTGATAAAGCTCAGCTTTTTCTTCATGCTGGTGCAAATCCATTACTTACAGATGAACTCGGCTATACTCATCTTCATCTGGCAGCTTCAAAAATGGGCGGGCTCCTTGAACTCGATCAGTTTCCACAACTATATTCTGCCCTTAACAGCCAAAATGACTTCTTACAAACTCCTCTCCACCTGGCAATTTGTCATAATCACCTCAATTTTGCTATTGCCCTTCTCAATGCTGGTACTGATCCTTCCCTCTCAGATCATTATGGCCAACACGCTATGGACTGGGCATCCGATCAGGAAACCCTAGTGCAGGAAATACATAAACATTGCCCTGGTCTGGTTTTGACGCCTCCTGGTCCTCAAGAACTAGCTGTTCATCGATCGCTCTTCGAACTCACCGAGTTACTTCCATATGCCAAGCCCATAGCCCTTTGGCCTTATTTGGAGCAATTGGGCCGCTATTTTCTGTTTCTTGGCCAATTTGACAACGCGCACTATATCTTCCAGCTCCATCTTTCTCGTGAACCTTTCCCCAGAAACCATAGCTGGAAGTTCTATTGCAATATGTGCTGGCATTGCAATATGTGCACGCGTATGATCGACGGAACTCGCTTCGTGTGCAAAGTTTGCTTTTGCACCGATCTCTGTTCCAAATGTGCGAAGAAATTCCCCTACCATCTCGGATTGTATACAAATCAAAAGGACGAAGTCTTCGAGGTTTCCGGTGTACCTGACAAAAACTACCAACTCACCGGACCGGTATCAGAGCGATTGCAACCTATCTTGAACAGTCTTTTCCCTATAAATCTCGAGGAAGACGCCGATCATTCGGAGGAAGAGCCCACAAAAGCTATTGTTCCAAAGACTGCTTTTGGCTTGACAATAATCATCTATGGAATCATATTCGGGATCCTATCTCTTTTGTTAGGAGTTTGGTGTTCATAGCATCTTGAATTCATTTCATACTCGCCTAATATCTCCAGTTTTTTAGTATATGCCGTTCAAAAACAATACGAACCTCACATGCATTATCCTAAGCAAGAGTGTAGAAAACATAGCAAGAAATCGTGTTCACAAATTCCAGTGTCGAAAGATATGACATTCTGTTAGGTAACCTTGGAAGGTGTTCCCGGGGCTGCGCTGCTGGATATGCCGCAGTGGGAGCTGAGCTCTGGATTTTGCGCCATGGTCGACGAGATCGTTCCCGAGGTCTCAAGTCTCGCGAGGACCCAAACCAGATTCTTTTCCAAGGAGAGCTGGATCATCACCACAAGATGGGAGTCTTCGTGCATAATCTAAAACTGCGAATGCAACGCCTACACGAGGTCCATACGAGTAATATCAGCTTCGAATATCAAAAGTGAATATCATTCAATGACAAAGACATTGCTTTTCAATAACGCTAATTATGTATGTAGTACTCCATAACGCTCAAGACCAGAACACGCTCAAATCATAATAAAATCCCTCCTCACTCAGTCATTGTAGTTCGACTGGCGCGAGCCATCCTTGTTAACCGGCGGCAACCCATACAAAGCATTAAGCTCCTCTTCCTGCGACTTGCCCGAAGCCTCAAGAACAGGACGCTCAGCCTGCGCCGCAACGCGCACAGCATGTCGGCGGTGAGGAGTGAAGCCGTATGTAGCAGAGTGGTTGGTTGTGCGGTTATCCCAGATCGCTACATCGCCGACGTTCCATTGGAAGCGGGCGTGAGCTTCTTGAGTTGTAGCGACGACATCGGTTAGGTAGGCGATGATAGCATCGCTTTCACCCTTTGGAATACCGATAATTCCAGTCACGAAGCCGGGGTTAAAGAAGAGGCTGTTCCAGCCGGTAACGGGGTTTGTGCGGATGAGAGGGTGTTCGGTTGTGACGGGGTCGCGGCGGACAGGGCGGCCCAGAGCTCGTGAGTCGTTGGCTTGCATGTCGGCTGAGTGGAGGGCTGTTAGGCCCTTGAGGTAGGTTTGCATGCCTGGGGAGAGGATGTCGTAGGCGGCGTATTGGGAGGACCAGAGGGTGTCGCCGCCACCGCCACGGGGTGGGCCGGTGAGAACCTTCAGCATGGTGTAGGATGGAGGTTGGACCTCGTAGGTTACGTCAGAGTGCCAGAGGAAGCTTGGGCTGAAGAGGGCGCGGTTGTCACCGGCGTTGTCGCCTGTGTAGACGACGTGGACGTCTTCGAGGCCTTCTCTGCGAGGGACGGATGTGGTGGCATGCTGTTGGAGTTAGTACAAATGTTCAAAATATTCATTGTATGGAGGCTATGTTAAGCTTACTTTGTGAAGGTTTCCGAAGTGGCGGCCAAGGGCCTTTTGAGAATCGATATCGAGGTTGTGTTGGTCACGGACGAAAACAACACCGCGGTAGGCTACTAGACGAGCCAAATCATCCTTTTGAGCTTCAGTGAGGTTGGCAAGGTCGATGCCGTGGATTTCAGTGCCAATCTTTGGGTTGTAGTCGAAGACTGCAGTGGCGTCCTGGAGCAGGTTGCGGAACTTCGGGTCGCCACGAATGCCACGGTCTGTGTGAGGCACTTCTTCGAGAGGCTCCCAGTGGATGTCTGGGAATCTAGGCAAGAGATCTTCGTGCTCGTATGTAGGGTGCTCTTTGACTAATGTTCGTCCGGGGACATAGCCGAATTTGTTGTCGCCAATGTCCTTCTTGACGGGGACGACGAACTGGCTCGCCGGGGTAGGAGCAATAGGCTCTTCGAGTGAGGGTGCCATTGTTTATTTGTATATGCAAGGTAGCTCGAGAACTGTCAAATGTGCAGTGGGACTCGAAAGCTTAAGTGGTTGATGAATATAGTTCAAGAACTGAACCTCAATGGGCGTCCATATCTCTTATATAGACCTGGAACCATCACGGCAGCGGGAGCGGGACCCCCTGTGGACCAGCAAGCGCTGAGTCACCCCCAGGATCCTCAAAGATCTGAGCTGATTACGCATTCTTGCTTGAAATCATCGTCCAAAAAGGCCGAAAGAATCGCGCCATCGGATGATGTGATCACCTCAGGATGGGAGAATGGTCTAGTTGTGCGGGAGCGTTCCAGGGACGGGAGATGGCAGCGGAGGCGGTGATTGGGGCTTGTGGGCTCCGGGGCAGCTTAATGGAGCCCCCGACTGGGCCCCGGATTTCTCAGGAGTTCCCTCGATGGGGCTCCTTCAAGGGGGCAGAATCACGCCATTCTGGTGACGTTGATGGCGATATGAGTGATCCGCGGCGAATGACAGGATGCAAGCTTTGTTTTCTATGTAACGGAGAGTGGTGGAATTGACCTTCACCGCTATTTAGAAAAAGGAGACATCAAGTTGACAGGGATTGGAATGGTGCTGCTATGAGACGATCGGCGGGTGGAGGTTGGAATTAGCAGTGCAAAGATGGCCGCCGCTAAATCTGGTGATCACGCAAGAGTGGCGGATTCTTACACACTCTGCACGGCTGCATTTGTCACCACACAATAACGGTGGATCCGCTGATTGCACAATTGCTTTTCATCTCTGGATCTTTTAACCTAATTGGTGGCTTTCATGAGTCAAAAGTCGGGATCTGATAGATCCTCGTGGCGTGGTGTTGGAGATTGTAGGAGATTATTATAGACTATCTGACTAACTTACTTTGAGTAGGCCGATCTCTTAGGACAATCGTTATCGGCCGGGCGGATCTGCAGGGGCTTAATGCAGTCCATCCTGGAGCCAGTGCCCCAAATATGGGGAGAGTGCTACGTACTCGTGCACAGACGGAGGCGTAAGCTCACTACATGCAAAACATCTCGTTTCGGCCAAGTTTCTCAAAGACCAGCTCATTGAATTAGTGTACATGATATCCATACGCCATACTCTTTCGTAACCTATCCCAGACGACCCTCGCCCATTGACAATGGCCCCAGCGTTACTTCCTGCGCCTGCTCCGAGAGGCTGCCCAATCGAGATGCCACTCCCATGATACCGGCCTCCACGTCTCCCAGGACAGCAGCCAAGTCATTGATAGCTGACTTGGGTGCTCCGTGGCCCGCGCCGTCCCGAGACCGGGAGCTCACGAACTCGTTGATTTGGCGGTTCAGCGTCATCTCCACTCCGTACAGGTGGTCCTCAATCTCCTTCAGGTTGCCCTTGTAACGGTCTAGCACAGAGCCCATTTCGTCGGAGCGGAGCGAGAAGTAGTCCACTAGATTGACAGGAACGCCATTGACCTCTGTAGCGGTAGACGGGTCACCGTCCACGTCATCAGGAAGGGCCAGAGTGTTCTTGCGGGTGGACCGCCGTTCTGGCACCTTTTGATCCTGCACTGACCACCAGCCACCGCTTGATGATTGATATTGCAGCGGTAATTTCAGTGTGTCGATCGCTCGGAAAGCGACCTGGGCTTCTGCGGCATCTCGGGAGATAATGTTTCGAAGGCCGTCAATATCGCCGGCATCGTTTTCTAGCGCGTGCTGCAAGGTCTCTAGCTTGTTTTGCACAAATTCCACGTCATTCGGGATGGAAGCACCCTGATGCTCGATCGTAGGGAGCATGTCGGCTACCTCATGGCTCATTTTCATTTGAGCAAGGATGTAGTTGTCAATGAATTCGATTTGATTGCGCAGTTCATCGGTGCAGCTGTCGAATTTTGTGGTTGGTAGAAGGTTGCTAGTATCGACTTTGACACCGGGGACGACATTGTTCGTTGCTGTGCTCTGCTGCAGAGGCTGCGAAGCGCCTTGACCTGGGTTGTTTCCGAACAAGGACAGAGTTGGCTGTTGTGACTGTTGCTGCTGCTGTGGTTGCTGCGTACTCTGACCACCGCCACTGAATCAAATCTCCATTAGTTCCATCGCTCATGATATAACATAGATCAATATCAAACTCACAAGAGACCACCACCAGTAGTCGAGCTGCCGAGACCGCCAAAGGCCGGTTTGGGCTGTGTCTGCGCTGTACTTGCGCCTAATCCTCCTCCGAAGAGACCACCCCCAGTTGCACCGCTCTGGGTTGTTCCAGTGCCAGCGCCAGTACCAGCCGTGGATCCGAACAGACCACCCCCTGCTGTACCACTCTGGGTTGTATTGGCAGCGCTAGGCGCAGACCCGAAGAGACCTCCGCCTGTCGAGCCGCTCTGCTGCTGCTGTCCACCTAAGCCTGAAAACATGCTGGAGCCGGTGTTCTGGGTTGTGCTTCCTCCGCCGAATAAACCTCCTGCAGGCTTTGGTGTTGTTGTGTTCGCGCTGCCGAAAAGACCACCCGTGGCGCCTGCGGTACCAGCCGTTCCTGATGCTGCAGTCGATGTGGTGTTGGTGTTGGAGGCGCCGCCACTAAAGAATTTTCGTTAGCGTAGCTCAGTAGGCGATGATTTCGAAGAGCGACAGCAGTTCCAGAGCTTTGCACGATGTTCAATTGATATGGCGTGGTGATGGAAGCTGTTTGCTGGTGGTGTAACAATGAATAACGCGCGCAGTCGCTAACTAGCGTTCAACCCCTTTTCAAATTCCATGCAAACGCAGCCATGGACCGGGGTACCAAACAAAGCGCAATGTCTGAGACACGTGAATCAGGCCGAAAAGACTGCTGGAAAGCTTGAAGCTCCGTTGGGCAGGGAAATGGACGAGCAGCTCGCTTCGCGGGGAAGGTACTCACAACAGGGAATTGGCGCCGTTAGTATTAATCGACAAGCCGCCCGCTGCCGGGGCAGAAGTCTTGGGAGCAAACATGGCGATCGGAATGCTCGAAATACCGCGGAAACAACAATCGACGCTCGACGCTCCTGCCCGATAAGATTCGGTGCGGCTGTCCCGGAACAGCGTTTCTCCGGCCCGATATCATCTTGATCTACACCTCATGCGGTAAACTTAGTTCTGTAGCTACGCCACCTTGTGAATACGTCTATGGGTCTAGGCAAGAAGAGGGAGGATGACTGATGGTGCGGAGGATACATTCCCAGCCGGCAAACCGCGATGCGTGGCTTCAACTATCACCGGGAGAACATCGACGCCTGAAGGTGAAGCCCCTAGCCTACGCCGCGATGGTCCTCATCACGATGACCGCAATGTCATCAATGCTGAATGGTAAGTCTACAGTATTTTATCTTTTTCTACCACTTCTTGCTTCACTTGTATCTTCATCCTTTACAAGATGATGCCTTTTTGCCTTGTAAGGTTGCGTTTGTCGTCGAGTATTCTCTTCTGCAGGAGCCTTCGTGTCTGTAATGAAGCCAGTGGTAGCTATATAAGCTTAATCCACTTCCTGTGTCCCATATTCTTCTAGATTCTTGGAACATGAAAGTGTTTAAAACCAGTGCTTTCTCATGATGGTCAATTCGGTGTACGTGTCAAAAATGGCTTGGCGGATCAGTGTAATTTTTTCACGTGCGATGGCGAATTATCTAGATCGTGAAGCTTCACTGCCCCCTGCTTGAACTTTTCTTTCTCAAGATGAATTGAACGTTTGCCGCAACCCGACCACGATCCAGTCGATGGCCGTGTGATCATCTTTAATGATACGGCGTTGAATCGAAGACATTTCTTTACGATGGATGTTGGCTGACTGATGAACTTCGCTGCTTGAACAGGACACCAGATGGGACTTCTCTCTTGACACAGACAACGGACTACAGTGTTCAAACGTACATCTTGTGAGTTCACTCAAACCGACGTCACATCCGATGCTAATTCCAGCCAGACCCCCCGATTTGTTGGACACTGAGACTTCGCATGAACTCTCGGCCTATTCAACACTCAAATCTGCTGAGCCCGTTTACGCGACAGCGATATATCCATTCTTCAATCTCCAGGATCCTTCCACGACTCTTTTTCTTTCATCTGTTCGGGATCATCCCATCAGGCTGGCATCGGCATTGTCACCAACTTCCGTCGGAAGCTATTCACTGGTCAATCCCATGACAGAAGCTTTCATCACACCTCATTCCATCATCTACCCATCCACGATGAGTGGAACCCACTTCCTGACTGGCTCCGACAGCTTGATCTGTCTTTTTGATGTCTCTCGCCCAGGCAAGGATGGACCGGTGTCCTCAATGCCAACTATTCCCAGCAAACGCAAACAGATCGTGGGCGGAGGTATTGGGATGAGAGGCATCGTGTCCGCGTTGGCAGTCAATCCAACCGGAGACGGCATCTTGGCTGCAGGAACATTCTCGAGGCAAGTCGCGTTGTACAGCTCCAATGGCTCTGGAGAGCTTCTGGGAACGTTCAGCATCGCGAAGACCGACGCGAATCGAGAAATCGGGGGCAAGGGGATCACTCAGCTTGTTTGGAGTCCTTGTGGTCGGTACCTCTACATCGCAGAGCGAAACAGTGATGGCATCCTTGTGTATGACATCCGCGGCACGGGCCAGATGCTCGGGTACCTGCGTGGGCGCCGCGCTAATGTGAATCACCGCCTAAAGATCGACGTTGTGGCGTCTGGTCCTGATGGCGCGCATGAGGTTTGGGCTGGAGGCGACGACGGGTATATGCGAGGCTGGAAGAATCCCGTCTACTCTGCTGGTGGACAGGATCCGGACTGGGAGTTCGAGGTTCACGATGGTAAGTGTTGTCGCAATGTTGTTTGACTTCTGCTGATTGTTATAGATGCTGTTACGAGCGCTGTTTTCCATCCACAGGGACGGGTCTTTGCGACTTGTCGTGGAAATCGTCCTAGCCGTTTCGGGGAAATGTTCGATCTCAGTAGCACGCAGCGCGGCTCAATGCAAAGCCGATTCCGAGATGGCATCGTCGGTGATGTCCGTATCTGGGACATGCCGTTTCTGTCTACTGAAGCGTGAGGATCACAGCAAAACAATTCCCGAGGTGGCATTGTCAGCGGTGCTCGGTGCCTGGAGTATTGCCGTTGTTCTCTCCTGAGTCATTATTGTGATGGGCTTCAATGCTTGGAAAACTCCAAAAGCCGACTAAGCGGGAGATGGGTGGGGAATTTTTGCAACCTGAGACGGTAGGCAGTGGCTTTGGGCCTATGAGAGGTGACATAATGCGAGCCCAGATGGGACGGCAATAGGCGGCGTGATGCCTTCAAGTCGGAGCTAGAGAGATCCGGCTGCAGATCAGCAACAGTGACAGCCAACTCTATCGCAGGCTGCCCCAATAATGGTTGGCCCAGCGGGTCGATATGTGGGGCTTTCAGTCTTAACAATAGAAGACTTCCGTCCTGAGGCATTCAAAGTTGTCTCCCAGCCCCCTCGCTTTTCCAGTTGGGCCAATCACAGCCTCAGCTCTATACAAAAGTGTTGAGCAAGTTTTTCAAGGTGAATTTTCCTATTGCCAACCCTTGCGATTTGTGGCGAATGATGTCCCTCGTATGGCTATTCTTCTTGAGCCCGGCCATCTTGAGCCCGGTCATCTTGGAGCTCGCCCATAAATCTTTCTTCCCCTTCAACATCTCTCTCTTGTCTTCTTTCCTTCCACATCTTCCTTTCTTCTTGCTTCTGCAGTTTTCTTTCTGAATTGTGCACCGCCTGGCTTCCTGCTATTGCTGTTCTTCTCTGCGATCTCGTCTGATCTACTGGCTCGCTGCTTTTGCCTTGGCCTGTCGCCATGATGTCGTTCGATGATTCTCCAACGAAGTCGGACAAGTCCTTCACGCAGGACTTCTTTCCCATGGAAAAGCCTCTCGGTATGTCTGATGCGGAGTGGCTGATGCTTTGCTCTGAAGAGCCAAAGACGACGACGCCCGGGATCCAGTGTGAGTATCCTATTATGCGTTCTATGTATGAACCTCAGAACATCTATGCTATGCCCATGGATCCCAATGGATTCACGGGCCCCGAAGATGCCAAATTCCATTTCCCGCACTATGAGATGGTCGCCACCTCCTCAACCTTCTCCAGTTCTCCTAGCTTTTCTCCGGATAGCTACACCCTGGGCAGCGTCTCCCCCACCAGCCTCGACAACTGCTATGAGCATGATTTTGAGTACCTTGAGAAGGTCTTGAACAAGGACAAGAACAATTTTGTCCTCACCAAATTGCCAATGCCACCAAACGCGAGTCTCATCCACACCATTCCATTGAATGGTCAATTTGATGCGACGATCCCGACCATGGAAGGCACGAAACGCGTTGCCGTCGGCCTCCTTGTGGCCGCCTTCGAGCGGGTTTCCAACGCTACCGATTCCGAGAAGATCATCGCTCCTTTCCGGTCTCGTCGCTACGGCTCCTCCCAGATCGAAACTGTTTGCTGGGAACTTCTGGTATGTACACTCTAATTCTCTCAGTCAGCCCTGCTGACTCGTCTATCCAGGTCACTTTGATTAATCGCCAAGTCCGCGGCACGGCTTTCACCGACCAGCACAAGAACAAGGAGACCGGGACTTTCAGTGAGCGCCTCGACAAGGTGATTCTGGCTCTTGAGGTAAACCTTCCTGTTCTTGATCGGAGGTGACTCCTCACTGACCCCTGTTTAGAGATCTAAGTCGATCTGTAAGCACCTGTTGGACCCACCCTATGTTCAATGCTTTGTCGACGATCCCAGCGCCGCCCACAAACGCGTTATGTCCAACAAGCGCGTCAACGATCGCAAGAGCGACCAGATTCGTGCCGGCAAGCGAGTCATGGCCACTCACCCCAGCGACATTGGATCCGAGTGATCCTGCAACTCATGATGCCACGAATGATGACAAGGAGGAATGGTTTTCTTATGGGAGGTTTTCTGGGCTCTTTCATCGGTGTTCTTTGTGGGGGTGTTTAATGGGTTCTTGCATCGGTTCTTTTTTCATCGGGAGGTTTCATGAGATTTATGGGAATTTGAGCCGCAGTCGCCATTTGAGGGAGTTTACGGAGGCAAGCATCGTGCAGGAGTTACCATACTGGCGGCATTTAGCATAGGTACACACATTGACTGTGGTTCGGAAATAATTCATCTGCTTCCCTGAAAATCTGCCTCGTAACCCTCCGATCCTTTAGATCTAGTAGATACTTTATCCAGCATGCTTTCGCTGACTCCTACAGGTCTACATTCTATGTCTGCCATCCTCCCGCGCCTTGCACTTTTCTACAGAGTAGGACCGTCCTTCGGGTAAAAAGGTTTCCTCGAGGAGGTACCCGGGCATGCAAACGCAAACGCAGCATCAGACGAGAAACCACCTCCCGAGGTCCGATATATATTCGACAAGATCATGCTAGCTGGTATTATGTCCTTTCAGGATTCTAGGTACAGCAGGCCCAGGTCTATGGCAACGAGATCCCATACTTGCTGTATGGAAAATCCTCCAAGCTGCCAACAAAAAGACCCCATCCATCCTGCAGCTCCCCAATATTTCCCGCGTTCTCCTTGTCTCCCGTGTGCGAACCCGTCTGGCCAGCCAAGACCTCCTCCTCGCGGCCCTTGTAGGATTCCAAAAGACCTGGATGCGGGCACCAAACAACCTGCATACCCGCCCGGCGACCAGCCTCAACGCCAGGAACGGCGTCCTCGAATACGAGGCACTCTTCTGGCTTGATCTCTGTTTCTCCCTTGCCTCGGAGGCTCTCGTTGATGGTCTCCAAAGCCAGCAGGTAAATGTCGGGCAATGGCTTGCCTCGACCCTTTCCAATTCGAGGGTCGTCGCCGCGGACCTGATTGACAGCAGGGAACGCAGAGAAGAGATCCTTCAGGTGCTCTGTCTTCAATGAGAAATTCCGACTGTTGGACGATGTCGCCAAGGCAATGTAAACAGGCTTCTCGGTGGATTGAGTCGATACAAGATTCTTCAACAGATCTGGAACTCCGGGGAGTGGTTGCGACTGAGGGAAGTACTTCGCTTGCAATGACGCTTGCTTCGCCGCTGTCTCCTCTGGCGTAATGGGCAGCTGTGCCCAGTCGTGGAAGATCTTGCTTGCCTGAGTTGTTGTAAGCCCTAAGTTACACGACGGGTATTAAGCTCGGGAGAATTAATCTCATACCTCGGGCTGAGGCCGGCCCTGCAGCTGCGCCTTAATTGACCAGGGCAGTGTCGGTTTGCCGTACATTGCCAAAACCTCATTGGTGATCATTGTGTACTTGTCCTCCGAGTCGATCAACAGGCCATCCATGTCGAAGAGACATGCCCGAATTCTGGGCAACCTGTCCAGGAAAGTTAGCTAAATGCTTCCTCTCGCGAATTGTCGCGCGACTTACTCCTTTTGAGCGCTCATTTCGTTCGATGCTAATGGTATGCGAAGGCGGGACAGCGCTGTTGATAAGATTCGCGGGGACCGCTTATCAGCCTATCAGTCCCGTGATTGACATCCCGCACCACGTCGGACTTCCCATAGCTTTCCACGATGGCTGCCTCGCGTAAAGCAGAGAAACGCGACCCGGCACGAGAGGATGGCGATGAGAGCGATGAGGACGTCTTCCATGATGCGCGTTTTCCTGAGGAGGAGGAAGCTGTGAGTCAAGACGGTAGAGTTTCGTCCCCGCGGTGCGATCGCTAATCTCAATGCAGCAACTCCTGAAGGAGGCGCAAGAAATCAAGGCCGAAGCAAACAATCTATTCACATCTGCGTGCTACGACCAGGCGATCTCATCTTATGACCGAGCGCTAGCTACGTGTCCGAACTACCTCGATTACGACGTCGCTGTGCTTCGCTGCAATATCGCCGCTTGTTACTTGAAACTGGCCGACTGGAAAGCTGCGGTGGACTCTGCTACCGCATCGGTCGATCGGCTGGAGAAGATCATCCCTTCAACGCCTCCTAAAGATAAGACAGCGCCTGAGTCCGAGAATGCGAACCCGAAAGCCTCAACGAATGATACCCAAGAGAACGACGCTGTGGTGGAGATAAATGATGAGGGCGACGAGGAGACAGAGGAACAGCAGCTCAAGCGCTTAAAGGAGCAGGACGAGCTGCGAACCAATGTCCAGCGGATCCGAGCTAAAGCTCTTATGCGTCGCGCGAAGGCGAAATCGCAGATGGGCGGCTGGGCAAACCTCCAGGGCGCGACAGAGGATTATCAGTTACTTGATAGCATGACTATTCCTGCTGACGAAAAGCGAATTGTGCGCCGAGCTTTGATGGAGCTTCCGGAGCGGCTGAAACAAGCCCGAGAAAAGGAGATGGGCGATATGATGGGCAAGATGAAAGATGTAAGTTGAAGAGTCTCAAATTTTCTTTTGTGCATTGCTGATTTGTGAATTTCCAGCTTGGAAACGGATTCCTTAAGCCATTTGGCTTGTCGACGGATAACTTCAATTTCGTGCAGGATCCTAAGACGGGTGGATACTCGATGAATTTCCAGTCTTAGCATGGGCTCTGGAGAACTATAGACAATGCATATTCAAAGACAAGATACCCTTGTTAGGGCTTGACCGCTGGTCATTTCAAGATGCTTCACTACTCGATGTCGTTTGCCGTATTCATGACTCCGATCCGATGGGCACTCTATTTCTTACTTGGGGCTTGTAGTTGATTTTCGGGGGCCTTTGAGCTTCTTCTAGCACGCAGGCCTGCTTGGAACGGCACCTAGAAGCAAGCCGGACAGGTTTCGCATTGTAGACTCCGAGGGCGGAGGTTATCCCGCTCGTGCCGCTCACGGAGATAGTCCCCCGCTAGCTTTGTGGGGCCTGTCAACACCGTTATAACAGTACGCGGTGACTATTCATGAATCACTCCTCCTCAGTCTTACTTACCCCACTACTCGAAATAAGCCATCGGATTTGGCGGCCCGGCATAAGTCCATATACCAAACGCATTGCTCGAGCAATTGGTCTGCCAGACACAACCTGCAAGCCCAGATACGGACCTGGGAGCACCGCAAGATAAGCCCCATCAAGATGACAATCCTTCAAACTTCTTCGCTTGGGAAGGTTGAAGGGAAAACCGCAGATGGCGTGACCGAATTCCTGGGCATTAAATATGCCACATTGGAGAATCGCTTCGCGGAGCCTCAAATCGCAGAGCCGTCCTCTACAGATACTCTCGATGCGACGAGTCATGGGTAAATTTACCGTGGTAGCTCTCTAACAGAATATTTGGCTAAGAAATTATAGGCCAGCAAGCATGCAACAGCCCTTTGGGCCTTCAGTCGAATTCGGACACGCGCAGCATTCACTTCCATTCGGCGATTTCGAAAGATCAGACGTCGATTGCCTCAACCTGAATATCACTTTGCCGGAAGGATATACGTCTTCGTCCAAGCTTCCGGTTCTAGTCTTCATACATGGTGGTGGATACTTTTTGGGCGCAAGTTCATGGCCCCAGTACCGACTGGATAGGTTCGTTAGACTATCAGTCGAGAAAAAGGTTCCAACAGTCGTTGTCACTATCAAGTGGGTATTCCGAGCACTTGATTATTCGGGTTGAATCTAATATTTCCCCAGCTATCGATTGGGAACTCCGGGCTTTTTGACTTCGGAAGAGCTGCGCAATGCTGGATTCAAGCCGAATAATGGTCTCCGTGATCAGCGGGTTGCACTCTTGTGGATCCGCAAGTATATCCACGAGTTCGGTGGCGATCCGGAGAATATTACAGTTGCTGGTCAGAGCGCTGGAGCGGGTAATTGCCCTATGTCGAGCCTCATTTATATACTGATGCTGATATTTCGCAGCAAGTGTCGTCTACCATCTCAACTCTCAAGAGCCACTTTTCAAGCGGGCGATTCCCTTCAGTGGGACATCGCCTCTGATGAAGGGCCTCTCGTACGAGGTTCACGAGGGGATCTACAAGCAGGCCATTGAAGGTCTGGGCCTTGCAGATGCCAGCGCTGAAGACAGAATCAAGGCATTACTCAACATGCCGGCTGATGAATACTTGAGCAAATTGCCTATGTCTGTTCAGATAGCACCCGCTATCGACCACGAGATTGTATTACCTGGCGTAGCCCAGTCTGTGCTTGAAAATCTTGGACCAGATTCCATACCGGGTCAGAAATGGTGTCAAGACCTTCTCATAGGAGATAATGAAGCTGATGTATGTGTACCACTCTCAATAAGTATTCACCACTAATCAATTTGTCATATAGTCGAGCATAATTGGAATGATGGCACCACATATTGAAGACAAACCAGCCGAAAGATTCATCGCAGCTGTGAACAAAGCCCTTGCTTCCTACCCAGAAGTTGCCAAGGAAATCCTGCAAGTCTACAAAATTACAAAAGACACGCCCGATGACGTCGCGCTCGAGAGCGTCTACAATTTCTGCAACGACATTAGATTCAACGCCCCCGCACTGAACCTTGCTAAAGGTTGGAATGGCAAGGCTTACGTCTATTACCTCAACGAAGGCAACCCGTGGGAAGGACCATGGAAAGGTCGAGCAAACCACATCCTCGATGTGTTCCTCCTCTTCCAGAATTTCACAGAGTTCCTGAGCGAAGAACAGAAACAAGTGGGAGTTGCGTTTGCACATGACGTTTTGAAGTTCTGTCACGGAACTGACCCTTGGCCTGCTATCACTACTGGGCAAATTGAAACTGGCTTTGCGGCTCGTGTCTACGGTCCGAGCCAGTCGGGAAGTATTGCTCGCGTGACTGGAAGTGCGTTTGGCGGGGAAACGCGGAGGAGAAGCATTTTTTTCGATAGTGCTGCCAAGGTTACGTGGGGAACTATTCTCCAGATCTTCACGGAACTGACTTCGCCGTAAATCTTTGTTTGATTTACGTATATATTCATTGCTACCTATATGAAGGGCATAGAATCCAAGAAAATATAGAATATCGACGCCTTATCATGTATTGTGCTTTTTGAAAGGGGATTGAGCGACTCGATGCAATATTAGTATGGAGCATGCATGCATGACCTGCACATTTGTGCGATGATTACTATTCCACCTGGGCAGTAAATTGCCCTGCCTGTCCCCCAAAATTGAAAACGCAGTAATCATGGGGCATATAAACTGCTGATTATTTTCTAATCAGCCAAGCGACAAGCCAACCCTGGAATAGCTGCAGAATATAGTTTAGAATATTGACTTGAAATGAGACTCCCCGGTGTGAAATCGCCGAGGCTGATCGCAGAATGTGGGGGAAATCCCGCGATGATTTCACCGGGCGATCAGGGGATGATTACTTATGTCGAGGTCCGAATTGATCGGCAATCCTGACGCAATCTTACCGAGCCGGAACCCCTGGAGCACATTTGGTGGAATAGTGGTCCATTTTGGAAACATTTTATCGTCGCCAGTGGGCTTTATTCCGATGTAATCAACTCCCCTCGGAGTCTAAGTTTACTACTAATCGACGCAGCCGAGTCAGGCCGAAAAAATCGTGGAGCGGAAGCAGGCTTGGGGTAATCGCGGTGGGGAAGCGGGCCCTGATGCCGGGGCTCTGATAGGTCAGGGGTATAGATCGCCACGCTTCGGCTTCCTCATACGGCAGACTTGGTCCTCTAACAACGTTCGGCCGACTCCACGCCCGCGAGAAGCTTTGATAACCACCGTCGAAGGATTATAAGACATTATATCCCCGGTCGACATGTCAAATTCCATCCCCGCACATTCTGCATACTCTGCACGTCATGTCTGCAAAGATCTATCGATCCCCGTACCCGGACCTCGAGCTGAAGGATCTGGATTTGCCATCCTTCTTGTTCTCGAACCCCTTTAACACGCCATTGGATCGCCCGGCATATATTGATGCGCTATCAGGGAAGCAGTATACTCTTGGCGACGTTTTCCAGCGCACCAAGTCACTGTCCAACGGATTGCGACAGAATCTCGGCCTCAAGCCCGATGACGTCGTAGCGCTTTTCAGCCCAAACGACATCGAATATCCGGTGGCTTTATACGCCATTAATGGCTCCGGTGCTGTTGTTGCGCCCTGCAGCGCCGCTTTGACCCCGTTGGAATTCAACGCCCAGCTCAAGACGGGCAAAGTACGATTCGTTATCGCCCATTCTGCGTTGCTGGAGACTGCTCAGAAAGCTGTGAAGGGAACATCTGTGGAAAAGATCTTGGTCTTGAACGGCGCTTCCCCGGTAAATGGAGAGGAGACATGCGAGCAGATTGCTACCACATATTCTCAG
>JAOYNU010001788.1:0-19093 GCA_026745395.1 Tympanopsis confertula
AAAATCTATAAAGAAGAGTTTTAGCTCTTAAGCGCCGTAAACCCCTTTTTAGGAGGCGGATAAGCGTATCTAGCTACCGTTACCTACCGCTAGCTATATCCTAATAGGGTTTAACCCCGCCTAAATCTATCTATAACCGGTCTCTCTAAACTAGTTCATTATAAAGTTAAATATAGAGTATTAGAATACCTTCAAAAACCTTGAAGAAGCCTTTATCGATTCCGAGACCCTAGCTAGTTTAGATTCTTCTAAGCTTTATATTAAGTATATTTAGAAGTAGTTTATTCTTTTATATTATTACACTATTTCTATATAACCAAGTAAAGTCTAGGGGATTATATTATAAATAGATAAGATTATTCAAATTATTTAGTTATAATTAAGTTAATATTAGGGTTATATTACCCTCATATACCCTAGTAGCTTAATATCTACTAGGGATCTAGGCTGATCTATATAGTTACCCTAGTAGGGTCGTGTATACTAGGAGTATAGAAAACCTTATCAGAAAGGTATAAATACCCTAGAAACCCTCGATAGAAGAGGGTAATAATGATGTAACTTATATAATTCACCCTAGTTTAAAATAATTTATAACATGCCCACCTTGCAGTGGCATATTGGGCATTCAATGCCGGGATGGGGGAAGCAGGATTCGCGACATCCTGTACAATCGCTTTTAATTGAATTACCGCCATCAATATTTTTTAGTTTACGATGCGTGTTCTGCATGATCTTGCCCTTGTTGTTTCTAGCCATTTTTTAATTCGAAAAGGTCGATGCTTGTTAAAAATGAGTTGTATAATGAAATTCTTTAATATTTTATACGAGGAAGACGTTCATGATCCTAATAAGCAAGTACGAACCTTCTATTTATATACTTTTTGTAGTTTTATTTTAGGCTAGCTTTATACGAGGTTGATGGAGTGTCTGCTATGTCTGAGTGACCCGTCTAGCTGTGGCAAATATTATGAAGCCGATATTTCCCGGTTGTAGTATTAAAAAGAATTATACCGTCAGTATCCAACGATGTTTGGGGCTGTGTTATAGTATGCTAAAACAATTTAGTCTTATATGACCTGCTGTTGAGGCACTCGGGATTTCCGTATTCATACTTATTAGGCAAATAGGTGATTAGATTAGCTAAACGATTCTCGCTACCAATTGCTATAATAATATATAATAATAAACTTATATTATATAATTTATATTATTTGTATTTACTTATATATATAAAAGGTATTACGTCTTACTATATTTATCATCGCTGTATAGCTCGGTATATGCAAAATCTATTCGGCTATACGAATATTTAATTTTTAGTACTAAAATTTAGAGTTTGACTTATATCTTGAAAGATTATAATAATAATAGAATAATCTGTTATAACTTATCAAAAAAGAAAAGTCTATATCTAAGTATTTATAAAAGCTTTATAAAACTATAACGTATATATTTTATTTTGAATAAAGAATAAGTATATATTAATACTAAATTTATACTCGAAATATTATGAAAATGAGGGACTAAGACTGAGAATTAATTAGTATAAATAATACTATAAAGTTAGAATAAGAGTTTAAATTAAAGAATACTTAGATATTAAAGGCCTTTTAATAGTAAAAGACTTTCTAATATTAAAAGGTACGACCCGTAGGACCTAAGAGGTCATGGTTATATGACTATATTACGAGCGGGGAAACCCTACTTTAGATCCTACGAGAGCTTCGTTTAGCTCACTCTCGTTATCTGATTAATAAAAGTCTATCGGTACTCTAAACTACTATATTATAGCGTATCGCTATTAATAATTAATTAAATTACCTTTTTAAAGCTTTTATTATCTTCGAACTACTAATCCTCCGTTTTTCTAGAGTACTATTCCTCGTATAACGAGTCGATTAATTTAAATACTTTATTTATAATTAAAGATTAGTATAGACGGATAGATTTTAAACCTATCCGAGCTATACTACGATAAAAAAAATAGTAAGATATAATACCTTTTATTTTTAAAGCTTAGTAACTAGTATAAATTTAATAAATTTTTATAATAAACTTTCGTAATTATACTAAAGAAATCTTAGCCCCGAATAATTAGAACTTAATCTTTATATATCTAAAAGTCTCCTTATATATTACCGAGTAAATTATATAGAAAAGTCTATTATTATTAGCTATAAGAGGAGCCCTTATTAGTATAAAAGGAGGTCTTTCTCTTTAGAGATTCTATACTATCTTCTATTAGACTTAAATAAATATATTTAAATACCTATTAATTTATTTAAATTATTACTACTTTTATTTACTAATATAATAAAAATACTAATTATTAAAAAGATTTTCTACCTTTTTTTCCTCAGGTTTATTATAAAAAATACTAAAGTTATATTACTTATTTTTATTAAAGCCGATATCGATATTAGTAAACTAAATAACGAGGATCTATTTGCTTTTTTAGAAAAAAGCTACGAGAAACTTATAATAGCTAGCCTAATTAAAATCGATATTAATAAAGTATAAAGCCTAGTAAAGGCTTTATAAGAAGATAATATCGTAGAGGATATTAAAGTAAATAACTTCTTAGTAAATATAACTATTAATAAGTTTAATATATAATTTATATAGGTAGCTAAAGAAAATTAAAATAGGGGTAAGTAATCGATAGGGTTTAGTAGGGTCGTCGATAGGTATTAATATATAGGGCTCGATATAGTCGGAATTTAGTATAGGTAATAAATTAGGTTACGTAGGGCTAGTATTTCTATCTATAATTAGTTTTAAATTAATAAAAAGATACGTTAATACTTTAAGCCTTTTAACGCCGTTGCTTAGGGCAATTAAATACTTTATATATTTCTAAAACTAGGTAATCTATATACTTCCATATAATCAATTTAGGCTTCTATTTAAATAACCTATACTTCTAAAATCCTCGTACGACGAGTTAATTAATACTTAGTTAATAAGAGCTTCTAATAGGCGATTTATACTTTTAATACGACTTCCGAATACCGATTACTTCTATAGTAGCCCCTAACGATATTTATACTAAGAACGATATTATAATATCTATTAAGCTACTCGTAGTATTACTATAATATCACAACTAAATAGGGTTGTGGGGTATTCTAATTAGATAACTATGTTTGAGTTAATATTAAAGTCACGAGACCTTAATATACTTAAGTTAGTCCTGTTCTACTAGGGTCCGAGATTAAATCTATATAGTAACCCTAGCGGGGTTGTATATACTAGTACTATAGAAAACCTTCTTAGATAAGGATAAATACTTTAAAAAACCTCGATAAGAGGAGAAATAAAAATTACTTTTAGACTTTACCCTTAGTTATAATAGTTTAAGCCTAATACTCTCCTTATAATAAAATAAATTCGAACCTCCTTAAAGCCCTTAAATATATATATATACTTTTATTTATATACTCTATAAATAAATATATAATAGTAAGAACCTTTTATCGATTTAATCTAAATATATCTACTAACTAGGAGAAGCTTCTAACTATAATTATCTTTAATGATAGGAATACGCAGCTAGCCTAATTTACTAAACTTTTAATATACGCTAAGTTTAGGGGGATCTAGGACTTTATTAACCTAAAGGGTACTAATAGTATATAATTTTTAAATTAAAGTCCCCTAAACTCTCTAACTCGTCTAGAAGTATTAGCCTTGTATTCTACTAGGCGAGGATTAACTCCTACCCCGGTTATTATAATTATAATTACGACTATAGTTATAGTATTAAGATAAGAGGAAAACTTTATTAAAGAATAATACGAGTAAGAGGTAATATATCAAGAAAAAGAGAAAAAAAGTATATTCTATACTAATATAAGCTAGTATATTATTATTAAGAAGTAGAAAAATATAATAATTTTGAAAACCCTTTTAGAAACTATTATAATCTAACTCGATATCGCTAGAGAGTCTTTTATCTATACTTTAATCAAGCTTATAAAAAAGTAAATTACTTTAATAAAGTTAAGTGCTAAAACGATAACTAGATAGGAGTATTAATTAACTTTTTAGTAATACTACTAAAAAAGTGTAAAACTTAATAAATAATTCTAGTAGTAGTAATATACTTTCTTAAAAGTAAAAGCTCTTAGTATTCTAGATATAAAAAGGACTCCAGGAGTAAAAAACTTCTTAGAGGTAGTCTCGGTATAACTAGCTTTAGATTAGGCTAGAACTAAATTATAAGTTATCCTAAATACTAAAGCCTTTAGTAAAGCCTATTATACCCTTAACTAGTACGGAAAAGTATTTTTAATAGTAATCTATAAAAACTCGATATTTACTAGAAGTATTAGAAAAAGGGTAGGATTATTACTTCTCTTAGACTAGAAAATAGTAATAACGAATCTGCGATTTCGACGACAATAAAAGGGGAAACTATATCTAGGGAAAATATCTAGAAATACCTATATAATAATAACTAAGGTTATAAATCTAAGTAGACCTTAGAGGAATACGATACTCATTATTAGGTAATAATAGGAAAAGTAAATAAAAATATTAAACTTCTTAATATTATTAAATAAAAGATTTAGGATCGCGCTTATAGTAATAAATAGTCGGATTTTAGAGGAAAGGTAAAGAAAGTAGGTTCGGTGATTATTAAATTAATTAAAAAAGAAGAGTCTAGTACCTCTCCTTACTTTAAAAGTATAAATATAGTAGTTATTAACCTAATTACGATTATCGGAAAAGATAAGTTAGGAATATACTTAACTATAATATTTAATAAATACCCGCTTATAGATAGTTCTTTAGCTAATAATAATAAGGCTATTTACTTTATAAATAGTATAGACTTTATCGTACTAGGGTTATTTAAATATTTAGATAGTACTATTACTATTAAAGTAAGAATAATAAGCTTTCTAATCACTAGTAAAGTAAGAGGATTTTAAAAAAGGTTCTCGCTAATACTAGGGGGGTAGATAGGGAAGATCTAATCTTAGAAGAAGTCGTAGTTGTAGAAGGCTTCTATAATAATATTATCTGGGAAGCTAGTCTATATAAAACGGGTATTTAGTATTATAGACTAGATTATACGCTTCGGTATAGGGATATAAATTTAAACGTAGTATTAAAAATACTAGTTCGAGCCTATAATCTCTCTTTTATCGAATAGAGAGGGTGCCCCCCTTTTGCACGCTCCCTGATATTGCACGCTTATAAATACCGCTTTCTTCTAGACCTTAGAAATCTACTAAAATAACGACTTTTTTAATTAATTACGATATATCTACTTAGTAGATTTAATAGTATTATCTATAAGCTTTATAAAGAAGCTATAGAAGCTATTCGTATTAAAAAACTAACTTTTAGTAAAACTAGCCGACGATATAGTATTTACTATACTATACTTTTATATACTACGAAAGGCTATTAATTAAAGTCCGAAAGTAGTAAAAGTTAGTATATATTATCTCGAGAAGAAGAAGACTTTATTTTTTTATAGATATTATATAAAAATACTATAGCTAAGTAGTCAGTATACTTTAAGTTAGAAGGTTTATAAGTAATATAGCTAGCTACGATAAACCTCTCGGAAGAAGCTAGTTTTAAGGATCTTTACAGTATTATCTAGAACTTAAAATAAAACTTATATATTCTATCGAATACTCTCGATTAAATGTTACGGGGTAAGACCCGTAGGACCTAAGAGGTTATAAGTACGTGACTATATTACGAGCGGGAAAACCCTACTTTAGACTCTACGAGAACTTCGTTTAGCTTACTCTCGTTATATAATTAATAAAAGTCTATCGGTACCTTAAACTACTATTTATAGTATATTAGTATTAATAATTAATTAGATTACCTCTTTTTTAAGTTTTTATTAGTTTTTAAATTAATAATCTAACTTCTTTTAGAGTTCTATTCTTTATTACGAATAAGTTAATTAATTTAAGTACTTTATATACTTCTAAACTAAGTAATCTATATACCTCCGATTAAGCTATTTAAGCTTCTATTTAGGCGATTTATACCTAAAAAATAGTAGAATTAAAATAAAAGTATATATAATAGATAGATAAAGATTAATAGATTAGTAATAAGTATACTAACTATATACCTTAGTAAGTACTTTTACGCGCTTCGGTATTCTATCGATAAGTCTATCGATAAAAGACTATAGAACCGAGTTCTACGTATCGTATAATATATCGTCGAAAACCTTTCGATTATATAAGTTTTCCTTTAGTTTATATAGAAAAAGATACTTTAAATATAGGATCTCTTTTATTTTCTTCTATACGTATTCGATAGGGTTTATATCGGGGCTATAAGCTAGCTATAGTAGAACCTATATACCGTAACGATTAAACTAATCTTTTACGGGCCTAGAAAGATAGATACGTACGTTATCCTACTAAAAAAAGGTACTAGGGGTATAGTTAAGTACTAAAGCTTCCTCGAGAGCTTTAATATAACTATCTATAGTATATCTTTTACGAGGTAAGGTCTTATCTCGTATTATAATTACTAGGGGTAAGTATCTACCTTTCTAGATAGGGCTAAATACTATTACTAACTACGTAGACTTAATATAAATAGATTACTCGATATAATCCCTATTATATTTATATTTAGGCTCGCGAAATATCTATAGATTAGCTAAATTTAGTATATTAAAGACTAAATATTCGTCGGAATAAGATCCCTAGTATAACCGATAGGGGGGCGTTAGAAAGCTATAGATTTAGGGGTAATCTTTAACTATAACTTATAGCTAGTAAATCCTCTATTTTATATCGATATTAACGTGCCTAAATAGATCTTTAAAAGGCGTTTTTAGTTATAAGGATTATTCGTATAATTCGACGCTTTTTATATACGAAATATAGTAGTAAAGACCTCGTAATCGTACGGCGATTATAGCGTATAAGGGATAAGTCTATAACCTCTTTATAGCTTAAATTTAAGTCTTTTTTAAGCTATAAAGAGATATATCTACTATTAGAAGCTAATAGTTTCTTTTTCTATCTAGAGCGATCTAAAAATATATATATTCTATCGGTTTATTCTCTTTTTACTATACGATAGATCGTACTTCTACTATAACTATACTCTTACGCTAATTATACTACTAGTACCCTAGCTCGTATAGAAGCGTAAATCGCAGCTCTCTAGTACTTAGTTAGCTCGTAGGTAAATCCTCTCTTTACCTTTAATATAGTACTAGTTTTATTCGATTTATTAGGTATTTAATTAATTAGTAGCTAGTTAAAGTAGAGGCCGTAGTTATATTACTATCACGATAGAAGTAGGGTAGGTGGGGTTATTGCAAGACTTTTATCATATAACTGTATTAGAATAGAGAAACGTATTTATTTACTTTTACTCGCCGTATTTAATAGTTCTAAACTAGAGTATCGAAACTAGTAAAGTAAAACTCGTATAAAACTTTAAATCGATATAGAGGCGCTTAGTAGTATCTCTAGTTAAATTACTATTCTTTTTATAACTTTAAAAAGCTCAGCTAATAGGAACTATACCTTTTTTATTAGTACTAAATTTAAAAAAGAAATACTTTTACTCTCGAATATTTAAATTTATCTAAACTATCTATATACAAATTTTAACTACGAATACGCCGTTTATATAAAATAAACTAATTTAAAATAAAGAATCTCGGACTTCGATACCTACTCTATCGAATTCGAACGCCTACTAATAGAAGCCGATAGACTAGAATAAGCTAAAAGTATTAAAATTTATAATTTTTATTATAGTATAAATTAGTTAATTCGAAGTACTACTATTGGGAAGACTATTAAAAATACGGTTATAGAATAGGTCTAATACTACTACTATATTTAGGTTTACTTATAAATATTAAAAGCCTTTTCTACTATTTATACTATATTATATTTACTATCGCCGGCTTATAATAATATTACTATCTCTATTTCTACTACTCCTCTACCTTATAACCCTATAAATATTAATTAAAATCTTACTCTTATATAAGCTTTTACCTAATATACTCGTAGGAATATACCGAACTTAAATAAATACTCTATTAGCTTAGGCCTCCCCTCGGACTTTTAATATTATAAAAAGTACTCGAAATAAGTAATATAAGAGGAAATATTATACCGAAAAGTAATTAGTATTTACTTCTAGTACGGATATCTAAGTTATACTATTACCTTTTATCCTTTAAATATATTTTAGAAAAATAAGAAAATCTTTATTAAAATTACTATTACTTATATTAAACTTATTTTTAATACTACTACTAAAGAATCGGAAATCTAGTTATTTTTATTATAAGTTATATATAAGAGTATAAGAAAGTTTAATTAGAATACTAAGAGTATTAGGAAAAGATTAAAAAAATAGATCTACTTTTTTTAAAAATAGATATTATAATTAATTAGATAAACTATACGAAGAACTTATTTACTTTAAGATATTCTTCTAGTATTCTAATTAGTAATAAACTAGTAAATTTTTTAAATTTTTTAAATTTTAAAATAAAATTTAGAATATTAAAAAGAATTATTAAAATTATTAAAAGAATTATTAGAATTATTAGAACTATAGATAAAATAACTTACTTCGAAATAGATATTGAAAACTATTACTAGTACAACTAATACGCCTATTATATAGTAAAAACGAGTTAAGATATAATATTAGGGTTCTTATAATTTACGGAAAATATAGTTACTTACGATAAATTAGTTAATACTACTTTTATCTTAACCTCTAAAACTATTATCTACTATTCGAAAAAGCTTATTTATAATACTAAACTAGTAATCGTAGTTATTATAGCTACTAAGATTAGGTATACGAAAAGATAAGATCTAAGAGTTTCTAAAGTCTTTACTACGAGCTTAAAAGATATTAAATATACTCTTAAGATTAAGAAAGAACTAATATTAGAATAAATCTATAAATACCTACTACTTTAATATACTTAATTCTAGGATATTTTTATATATAATTAAAAAGAACTACTACTTTATTAAAACGATTTAGATAAAAATATTAATCTAGTTAAAAAACCCGATAAAAAATACCTAAAAGTACTATTAGGACTTTTATATAATATATTACGAGACGAGCTCCTCGTATTATAAAAGACTTTTATAGACTTACTTAAAAAGGGGTTTATCTATACTAGTTAATTAGCTACTACTACCCCTATACTATTTACTTATAAACCCGGTAGAGGGTTACGATTCTATATCGACTATAAGGCTCTAAATAGCCTAATAAAGCGCGATCGTTACTTTTACTATTAATCGGAAAAACCCTATACTAGATTAGAATAGCTAAATAGTATACGAAACTCGATATAAGAGTAGTATTTTATCGAATCCGGATAGTAGACGAAAATATCTAGAAAACGGCCTTTTATATATATTATAGTCTATTTAAATAAGTTATTATTTTTTTTAGTTTTATAAATAGTTTTTCTATATTCTAATACTTTATAAATTAGGTTCTTTATAATCTTCTCGATTACTATATTTTAACTTATATAAATAATATCTTTATTTATACGGATAGTACTTTTAAAAAATATAAGATTTAGGAAAAAAAAGTACTATTATATCTCGAAAAAGTTAACTTATACTTAGATATCTCGAAATACGAGTTCGAAATTAAAAGTATTAAATACTTTAGTTTAATTATTATAGCTAAAGAAAATATATTAATAGATCCTACTAAAATTATTACTATCTTTAAATAAAAAACTCCTATAAGTATAAAAAGTATAAGGGGATTTATCGGTTTTATTAACTTCTACTATAAGTTTATATAGGATTTTAGTAAATTTATAAACCCTTTTTATTAGCTTATAAAGAAAAATATACTATTCGAATAATTAGAAGTAGTATAATAGGTTTTCGAGACCTTTAAAAAATATTTCCTAGTTAATAAAGTACTCGCCTATTAGGACCTTAACCGAGATATATATATTAAATATAACTTTTTTTAATTCGCTATTAGAGGATAGTTATTTTAATAATATAATATTTTTTAGTATTTTATTACTTTTTTTTTTATAAGATATCGCTAGTCGAATAAAACTACCTAATTTATAATAAAGAATTCCTCTTAATTATTACTAGAATTACCGAATAGCGTATAGAAATATATAAATAAACTTTTTTAATAATTATTATAGATTATAAGAACTTAGAATACTTCTATAAAAAGAGATATCTATTAGAATATTAAGTATACTAGATAGAATTACTAGAAGTACTACTTTAGTAGAAAACGGTTTATAGGCCTAGAAAACTATTATAAGTTCCGGATATTCTCTTATATATAGATACTTACGATAATAGTTCTAAATATACTAAAAACCGATATTTATAATTCTAGAAAAAAACTTAGGATTTTATTATAATAACTTCGGAAATAGATACTAGAATATAACTATTTCGCTAACCGGAATTTCGAGATTTATAGAAAACTACGAGAGTAGTATACCTTTTATATAAAGAACTAATATAACTAGTTCTTAATAAAGCGCCGATATTCCCTTTAAAATTAGTACCTCTTATAATAGCCTAGATCTTAGAAACTTTTATTAATAATTTTTAACTCTTTCTACGCGGTAAACTATAGATCTTAAGTTATAAACCCCTCTATAAAGCCTTAATCTAGTAGTACTATAACTTAACTATAAGAGGATACCCTAACTATAAGACCCTTATTTTTATACTTATATAATAATTCTTCTAGTTTAAACTCGGAATAGATATTTATAGATTTATAAAAGCCTATTCGATATATAGTAAAAATAATATTTAGTAGTAGAAGAAGTATAATTTATTATAATACCTACTAATACTATTATAAAACTAGGCTTTTATTTTAATAGATTTTATAATATATCTACTAAACGAATAGGGATAGGAGTAATTACTAGTAGTTATAGACTACTTTTCTAGAAACCCTATCCTAATACTATTACGAATAGGAGGGGTAGACGATATAATTAAAGTTTTTCTAATCTATATTTATATATACTATAAGCCCCCTAAATCTATTATTTCTAATAGAAAAGGGTAATAGATAAATAGCTTCTAGAAATACTTCTACGAACTACTAAAAATCGAAAAAAAACTCTTAACGGTTTACTACTTATAGACTAATAGTACTACTAAAAAGATAAACTAGGAAGTATAGTAATTCTTATACTACTATATTACTTTTAGCTAATAGGACTAGGCTATATAGTTACTAGTAGCTTAGTAAGCCCTTAGTAATAGGCTTTAGTATACGAGAAAAGATATTTTACTTTTTTTTACTATTTATAATTATAATATCGACTTTATCTAAATAAATAAGAAATAGAGTTATATTAGTAGTAAATATATAATAACTAAAAATATAGTTCTAAAGTACTAGGAATTCTAATAATAGGTAGTAGTTACTCTTATAGATAATTAATAAATAATAAAAAAATAAACTAACTAATACCGATATACCGCCGAGAACTTTAAAATAGGCGATTAAGTATAATTAGATTTTAGGAATATCTATATAGAATACTTAAATAAAAAACTAAATTAGTTATACGTAAAATATACTATAATAAAAGTAATTATAATAAATATCTACGAGTTTAATATCTCTACTAATATTTATAATCGCTTCTATTTAGACCTCCTATATTCGGCGGAATATAAGGGCTTATTATCGTAATAGCTATATAATAAGATTACCCTACTAATTATAGTAGATAGAGAGTACGAATTCCGGGTAGAGATAATCTTTTATATTAGAAAATATAAGAATAAATATATCGTATAAATATAATAAGCCGGATATAAGACCCCTATTCGTATAAGCCTAGAAAATATCAAAAATACTATAGTTTTAGATAATTAGGAGGTAAAATAGGGGAATATCCGATAGAATAATAGTCCGAAGAAGTACTAATTAATAAGAATAAAATACTTAAAAGTATAATAGAAGAAGTTTAATACCGAAAAAGATAGAGAGAAAAATAGTAATATTATAAGGTAAGATTTATAAAACCTAAAATATTATAAATATATAACTATATTACGAGCGGGGAAACCCTATTTTAGACTCTACGAGAGCTTCGATTAGCTTACTCTCGTTATCTAATTAATAAAAGTCTATCGGAACCCTAAACAGCTATTTACAGCGCGTTGCCGTCAACATTAAAAAGATTATCTTCTAGTACTATAAAAGCCTTTACGACCTTCTAGCGAAGACTCTAAAAGAGAAGGATATCTTACTATATGATATCGCTAATATTAACGAAATAGGCGTAGCTAAAGGCGAATTTTAGCCCGGAAAAGTAGTAGAAATAGCTACTATAGCCTATACGAATATTTCGGTACTAGATACTACGAAATAGGTCTCTATCCTTAAAACTATTAATATGGATAGCCGCTATCTTACGCCTATAATTATTTATACTAGTAAAATACTATAAGTATAGTAGTTTAAAGATAAAATACGTAACTAGTAGTATATAAGTATTAAAAGTAGATAGTTAAATATAGATATTATATTAGAATAGCTTAAGAAGGTCTATTTACTAGAAACGAAGTTATCGAATAGTACGTACTATCTCTTAATACTCGATTCGTATTCGACCTATATTTTGATCGAATTCTAGTATATATACTCCGTAAATAACGTTATAATACTATATTTACCTCCGTATTCCTCTTATAAGTTTTAACTATTAGATAGTATCGAGTTTTCGGTACTAAAACGTACTTTTCGCCGAGAGATAGCGAAGTATAGCTATCTTCCTTCGTCTATACTACTTAGTAAGTAACGATAGCTTCTATACTATAAAACTACTTCCGATAAGGCTTTTAGTAGCTATAATATCCGTACTAGTTTTAGATCTACCGGTATCTAGCTATTTAATCCGGATATCGTACTTTAGAAATATAGTATTATCCTTTAATTAGATAAATAGCCTCTTATACCCCCCTAGTATCTAAATTTAAAGTAATTACCGATAAACTATAAATAGAAGATTCCTTAGAAGCCTTTTAATATCCGGTAAGAAGAAATATACTTTTAGTAATATAATTTAGTTAATACTTATAATAATTATAAAGTACTTTATTTTAGTAAAAAGGCCTTCGAGTAGAAGTAGGCTTATATCGCTATAAATATATAAGAAAACGAGTAATTACGGGCTAGATTAGTTATTATAAAGCCTCGAGGAAAGCGTACTTAATAATAGATCTTTAAGTATAGTTCTCGGATATCGAAGGTATTTATAAATCGAATAAGGAGTTAGCGTATATATAGGCTAACTATACGCGAAAATACGTACTATTTATCGTAGAAGAAACTAATTAAATTACTAGAATATAGATAGAGGATATATTATTTAAATTCTAACTTTAAAATCGTATTTCTAAAGTAATTTACTAAAGTATTTAACCTTTTTATTATATTAATTATACTAAAGGATCTGTGCAAAAGGGGGGCACGTGCAAAAGGGGGGCACCGTCTCTATAAGCTAGTTAGTCCCTATTTTAGAAGCCTAAAACTACTAGTAAACCCTATTAAAATAGTTAAGTTCTATCTTTCTATTATTACGACTATATTTAAAGAGAGAAAGCTAGAGAAGCTTCGCTAATATATTATTAGAGTATTTATAGAATATAATAACAAAGTTCGTTTACGTACTTAATTACGATAAGGATAAGGATACTATAGCTATACTATAAGAACGCCCTAGTTAGTAGACTAATAAAGAAGAAAAGTTCCTAGATACGGAGGTAATAGATAGATTACTTTACTAAGTAGAAAGATTTATATAATCGATTTAGAAAACTTACTTTTTAAATACGCCCTTATCTATCTACTATATAAGAAGGAGTTAAAGACCTTTAAAGACTATATAGAATAAGTACTAGACCTAGGATAGATTTATAGAAGTAATAGTCCTCTAAGGGCTTTAGTTCTTTTTATACTAAAAAAAAGAGGTATTTTATAGCTTTATATAGATTACTATAAGTTTAATACTATTACGAAGAAAGATCGTATACTTCTCCTATTAATCGATAATATCTTTAAACGCCTATCTAAAGCTAAAGTCTTCTCTAAATTAGACTTTAAGAATACGTATTATAGGATACGTAGTCATAAAGGTAATAAGTAGAAAAATAGTATAAAGATATCGATACGGATACTTCGAATATATAGTTATACAATTCGGGCTTATAAATATACCCGATACGTTCTAAAGTTATATAGAAGTGTTATAGACAGGCACGAGTATAGGTAGTAGATGGTACTACCTGGTAATATAAGGGATAAAAAGGGTTTTAGAGGAAGCCTATAAGCTAGGGATATAGTCTAAAAGGGGTAAAGGAGGTAGTTAGGAGGTATACGCCTATAGAAAGATAGAAGGGGAACCTATTAAAAAGGGGGGACCTAGCTCCTCGTAGAAGTTATACTACTATTATTACGATAAAAGCTTTAATTAACTATATACGACCTATACTATATCTATACTTTATCTACGATACGTATATATAATAGGATTATAATACTTTTACTCTCTAATTTAAATACCCTAATTACTAAAAGGCCTAATAGAATAACCTCTACTTATCCTATAGACTAATAGGGCTTAGGGACCGGAGATATTATAAGAATACTATAAAGATATACTTATAGCTATATAACCGATTATACCTTACGTATAATAACCCGGTATTTAAGTATATATTACGTATAATAAACTAAAATAATTACTACTCGTAGCTATTTAGTCGCTCTATAAGAAGAAGAAGAAAGAAGATAATAGGTAGAATAAAATAGAAGTTCTCCTATCTAAGAAAAGACTAAATCGGTTACCGTACCCTATAGACTTTTTCCTTTTTTTCCTCTTTTTCTAGATCGACTAGTACTCTTAAAAAAAGTAGTTAAAGAATAATATCGTAAATATACTATAATAGTAATAGAAAAATACTAGTATTAATTAAATAATAGTATTATAATTACTAATCTATTTACCTAGCCTAAGATCTAAAAAGAGGTAAATTAAAATATATATACTATATAAATAACTTAGAAAAAAGAGGATAAGCCCTAAGTATTTAGTAAAACTTATACGATAATTCTATAGATAAGTCTACTTATTAAATTTAAAAAGAACTTAGAAAAGAATAAGAATACCTCCTTATAATAGCTATATTATACTATTAGTTTATATAAAATTAAAAATAATATCGAGAAAATAATATTAAAATAAGCTAATTTTAGGAAATAAACTAGAACTTATTAAATTATATATATTATTAGAACTTATAATAACTAGATATCTAAAGTTATTTAGAACGATTTTTTAAGGTTTTTAGACTTAGAACTAACCCTACTTTACTTATATAGTAGAAATACTATAGCGGTATTAATAAACTAGAGGTAATAAGAATATAAACTACTAATTACCCTAATTTATAATATTTTAAAAATTAAAGCCGAGATTTTATAGGAGCTCCCCGAACTTTTTTAGGTATTTACTATTTACTATACTACTAATAAAAAAAGTAAGAAGATTATTATCCTTAGGGCTAGTTCTACTCCCCTTACTTTTTAAAAGCTAAAAAACTTTATTTTAGTTAAAGAAAAACCCCTATAGTAAACTTACTACTTAAAGGATAAAGGGCGTAAGAATAATCGTAATAGGAATTTAAAGTATAGAAGTACTAAGAGACCTTATAATATACTAGAAGGCCTATTTATAAATTTTTTAGAAACCTAGAAAGATAATATAATTAATAAATAACCTTATTTTAGCTATACTATAAGTATACTTTAGGGGTATAAGGTAAAAAAAGACTCTTCTATACTTAAGTACTATAAGTATAAGCTTATAAATTATATAAGACCCTAGTATATAGCCTTAAACTATACCTAGTATAATAAAAGGTCCTATACGATTAAAAACTACGGCCTATCCCCTCTTCTAGTTAAAATAGCTATATAGGAGAAATTAGATAGTAATAGAGTACTAATAACTAGAATTAGACTTTAGGATAAAGCCTAATAACCTATCCTTACGAAGAAAGGACTTATTATACTTATTATCGTAAAAGTAAGATATTAGTAAGAAGATATAAGCGTACTTCTAGATATAAAGGCTAAACTATAAACTATAATCGATAAAACCTAGTAGAAGAAGAAAAATAGGGCTATACTTACCCCTATAAGAGATATAATTAATACCCTAATAGCTTAAAGAGATATAAAAATAAGAAGAAGAATAATTACTATTATAAAGATTATAAATTTAGAAGGAAAAACCTAGACTTTTAAATATAATATAATTATTACGAAGATCTATAATCTTAAGTACTAGATAGTAATAGGGCTAGATTAGTTAACGAAAGTAGATCCCGATATCCGCTTCTCGATAGGCTAGTAGTATTATCGCCTTTTAAAAGAAGGATAGGATAGTATTAAATTAATCTCTATATTAGAGGAGATATAATATACTAGGAATACTATAATAGCTTATATATACCTATAATATATAGGGTTATTCTTAAAAAAACTTCTTATTACTACCCCTATATAGAGGTAAGACCTTTTAAGTATAGTAGTATATTAGGTAATTAATATATTATTAGAGTATTCGTAGAATATAATAACTAAATTCGCTTATATACTCGATAATAATAAAAATAAATATACTATAATTATACCGTAAGAGTACCCTAGCTAGTAGACTAATAAAAAAGAGAAGTTCTTAGATATAAAAGCTATAGATAAATTACTTTTACTAGGCGGAAAAACCTATATAATCGACTTAGAAGGCTTACCCTTTAAGTATACTCTTATCTACTTACTATATAAGAAAAAGTTAAAGACTTTTAAAAATTATATAGAATAAGCTCTAGACCTAGGATAGATTCGTAGAAATAATAGTCCTCTAAAAGCCCTAGTTCTCTTTATACTAAAAAAGGGAAGTATTTTATAACTTTATATAGATTATTATAAACTTAATACTATTACGAAGAAAAATTATATACTTTTTTTAGTAATTAATAATATCCTCGAACGCCTATTAAAGGCTAAAGTCTTCTCGAAACTAGACCTTAAGAACGTATATTATAGGATACGTATTCGTAAAGGCGATAAGTAGAAGATATCGTAGAGATATCGATATAAATACTTTAAATATATAATAATACTATTCGGGCTTATAAATACGCCTAGTATATTCTAAAACTACGTAGAAGACGTCCTAAAAGACTTTATAAATACCTACTATATCGTATATATAGATAATATACTTATCTATAGTAATATACTAGAAGAATATATTAATTATATTAAAACGATTATTAAAGCCCTTCGAGATACTAGCCTCTAAGGGAACCCTAAGAAGTATAAATTTAAAACTAATAAAGTAAGCTATTTTAATTAGGTCGTAGGTATTAGGGGAATTAGTATAGATCTTATAAGGGTTAAGGAGATACTCGATTAGCCTAAGCCTTAATTAGTATAAGATATTATATCGTTTACTAGATTAACTAGTTACTATAGGCGGTTTATTAAGAATTATAGTAGAATTATAGTTCTTTTAAGTAACCTAATATATTAGGAAAATACTATAACTATATATAAAAGGCTTTTTATAGCTTAATAAAAGAAGATTTAAAGAAAATAGCTTTATATAAGGCCCCTAAATATAGGGGATAAGGGATAGTAGGTAGTAGAAGAACTAAAAAAAGCTTTTATAGAAGCTAGTATACTAGCCTACTTCCGGCCTAAGTACCCTATCCGTATTAAGACCGATACCTTAGACTTTATAATTAGAGCTATCCTTAGCTAGAAGTAGCCTATAAGGGTATAAGCCTTTATAGCTTTTATATCGATAAAGTTTAAGAATACCGAATTATACTATAATACTTTAGACGTAGAGCTTTTAACTATTTATAAGAGTTTTAAGATTTAGAGGTATTATTTTATATATACTTTAGTACTTATAAATATAAGAATAGATTATTTAAATATTAAGTATTTACTATTTAAACTTTAGTTATTTCTAAAGTAAGTAATAGTATTATTATACCTAGTTCTTTTTAATTTTACGATTATTTATCTTCTAAGGCGGAAGAACCTAGTAGATCCTCTATTATAAAGGCTAGATTTTAATAACCCTATAGAGAGAAAAGAAGTAAAATAAGTTATTATACTTTAGTTTTAATTATATTTTATAATTAAAAATACTATACTATAGAAGTATATTAAATATATAGTAGTAGTACTAAATAGTTTTATTAAGTATTACCCTATTATAAGATACTTTTTTTAAATTAAAGCTAATATTCTAGTAGTATATTATAAGCCCTCTAAGTTAATACTTCTATATTTAGCTTAAAGAGATAAGACTTTTAAAACTAGTAATAGGATATCTAAGTAATAGTATAGTAATTTAAATATATATTTTAGGTTTTCCTACTACTAGGGAAGATAGTCCGTAGTATCCTCCGTTATCGATAAAGAGGAAATAACTAACTTTACCCTTAAAGAGGATAGTAAAGTAGTATATATTATACTCTTTAATTTAAATTTATAATTAGACCTTATTAAAGATATTATATTTAAAAATATATTCTATAAAGTATATTAAAAGAATATTTTTATTACCGAACGGAGATAGTCTTAGATATCCTATATTAAAAACGTATCTAGGAGAGCTAAATCGACTATTTAGCTTAAAGAATACGGTTTACTCTATCGGAATAGTAAAATATATACTTTAAATAGTCTAAAAGCTAAAATTAATACTTATACTACGATAACCCGTATACTAGGTATTAGGGTATATCTAGGATAGTAGCTCGTATTAAAAATACGTTTTTTTAGCCTAGTATTAATAAAGATATTAAGTAGTAAGTATATACTTACGGTATATATTAGGTATCTAAACCCTTATTAAAGAAATTATACGGTTTACTTAAATTTTTACTTATTCTTTAGGGCTTATAGTAAGAGATTACTATTAATTTTATTATAGACCTACCCCTAGTATCCTCTAAAAGAGGCGGGTACTATAATT
>JAOYNU010001898.1:0-19064 GCA_026745395.1 Tympanopsis confertula
CCTCCTTTTTAAAATTTTCTTTATTTTTCCTTATACTCTTACTATATCCTTTTATTATTAAAGTATTTTTAGGGTTCCTAAGTATCTTTATTTTTATTATATCCTAACTATTATACTCTATATAGCCTATTTTTTTTATTACCTCTATAATCTATAATAAAGTCGACTTTATATATAGTTTCTCTATCGAAAGGATTATCCGATAGTATCTCTAGGATCTCGTTAGGCTTATAGATATAAAGTTTAAAGCTTTATATATTAAATATACTATAAATACGTATTATTAGTAAAAAGTTTAGTTCGATAGCGTTTCTAGATAACTTAATTAACTTAATTTAATATAGGCTTATTTATTTAAGTTTTAGTATTTAATATAGTCGTAAGAGGTTAATATTTTTCGTATTTAATAGAACCTATTAGTTAACCTAGAAAGAGTACTTTTTTTACTTTTTATTATACTATCGAGATATAAATACTTATATTTTTAGTAAAATTTCTCTTATAAGGTCTTTATCTTTTACTATTATCTCCGCTCGGTTCTCCGCTTCTTCGGCGTACTTATACGGTATTCTTACGGTATTATAAGGTATACGTAGCTTATACTTAAGTAGAAGTTTTACCGGGGTTTATCTTATTACCGAATATTTAAATATATTATATATAGCCTAGGCTAGTAGTAGCTAGCTATTCTAGTTATCTTTATACTTCGAATAATAACTTCTAAAATACTATTCTAGGACCTAGTTTTACCTCTCTATTTACCTATTAGTTTAGGGGTAGAAGCTAATACTTAACCTTCTTTTAATAAGTAAGAGGTCGTAAAAGCTAGACTACTATTTACGTATAAATACTAAACCTCTATCCGATATTATTCCTATTAGTAGCCTATAAGATTAAAAGATTTTATCTAAAAATAACTATACTAGATCTATACTATAGATATATTTTAAATAAGGGATATACTTAACTTATTTTATAAATCTATTTATAACTACTAAAATCGAATTATAGTACTTACCTCTCTTAGAGGATATTAGGGGTAGGTCTATAATAAAATTAATAGTAATATCTTACTATAGGCCTTAAGGAATAGGTAAGGGTTTAAGTAAACCGTATAGTTTCTGTCAGGGCACGGGGATGCCGTGGCTGGCACCGTAGTAAAGGAACAGGTTAGTAGGTTATATAACTATATATTACGTAACGTGCGTAGGGCTAGAAGCTTATCTTCTAGCCTATTAGTATAATATAACTTAGAATAATTAATACTCTTTATATATAATAATATATATATAGTAAAATCTTATATAGTAGTACCGTATTATTACGATTAATTTTATTATTTCTATTAATTTAATAATATCGATAATCCCCTATAGCTTTTAATCTATATTAAGTATAAGTCGGAATAAATACCGGCGTAAAGAAATTACTAACGAACGAATAATCGTATTAATCGCGTAATTTTATAATAATATAGCTAGCCGAAAAACGTAGATAAGTATAGAATAATTACTAATAATTAATAATCCGCTATAGAGAGTAACGAGATCCTAATTACTATAATTTTAAATATCGCCTTTATAGTAATTAAGATTATAATCGGCTAATTACGTAATAGCTTTCTTTAAACTCGATATATATAGATAACCTCGGAGTCGTATACTACTACTTAGAGAACTTAGACTACTTATAAACTTAATTAAGACCTAGATATATTCTATATAAATAATTAATAACTCGAGAGTTAAATCTAAATCTACTAATACTCCCCGATTAGACTCGCTAAATTCTATCGAACTACTAAAAATACTATTTATATTAATATAAATACTAGTTCTATCTACTCCTATATTATTATACTAAAAGAAATATTTATAGATCTTATCTCCTAGATAGCGTATTAATTTATTTATCGAACTAATTACCTAATTACCGTATATACTAAACTAAACTATACTTCCTAGGCTTAAATCGTATTCGACTAATTTACTATTTACCCCGATAGTACTAGGCTACTTATTTATATTACTACTTTAATAACCTATACCGATTACTATTTTATATCGGTTAATAATAATAGCCTTATAACCTTAAAGAATAAATATTCCGTAAAACCTAAGCTTAGTACCGTAAATTTAATAATAATCTATAAACGTCTAGCTAGAAGGCCTCGACGAACTATAGTACGAACTTAATAACCGAATAGAAATATAGAATATAGAATTCCTAAACGAGACTTTACTCGTAGTCTATAATAGACTATTTATAGATAGTTTTATTAAATACGTATATAAAAGAATAAATATTTAAAATAGCGGAATATACTATAGCTAAAGCGGATTGTTAACGGCAACGCGCTGCGAAATAGCAGTTTAGGGTGCTAATAGACTTTTATTAATTAGATAACGAGAGTAAGCTAAACGAAGCTCTCGTAGAGTCTAAAGTAGGGTTTCTATATTCGTAATATAGTTATGTACTTATAACCTCTTAAGTCCTATAAGTCTTACCCCGTAATATTACCCCCTTTTTCTCTCTCCTTTTCGGTATTAAATCTCTTTTATTATACTTTTAAATACCTTATTCTTATTAAATAGTACTCTCTCGGACTATCGTTTTATCGGATATTCCCCTATTTTACTTCTTAGTCGTCTAAAGTTATAGTATTTTCGATATTTTCTAAGCTCGTAGGAGTAGGGGTTTTATACCCGGCTTATTTTACTTATATAATACGTTCGTTCTTATATTTTCTAGTATAAAAGATTATCTTTACCCGGAATTTATACTCTCTATTTACTATAATTAGTAGGGTAATTTTATCGTATAGCTATTACGATAATAGGCCCTTATACTCCGCCGAATATAGGAAGTCTAAATAAAAGTAATTATAAATACTAGTAGGAATATTAAACTCGTAAATATTTAGTATAATTACCTTCGTAATAGTATATTTAGCGTATAGCTAATCTAGCTTTTTATTTAAATACCCTATTTAGATATTCCTAAAGTTTAACTATACTTAATTACCTATTTTAAAGTTCTCGGCGGCGTATCGGTATTAGTTAGTTTATCTTTCTATTACCTATTAATTATCTATAAAAGTATCTACTACTTATTATTAGACCTCCTAGAGCTTTAGAACTATATTCTTAGCTACTATATACTTACTACTAATATAGCTCTATTTTTTATCTATTTAAATAAAGTCGATATAATAATTATAAGTAGTAAAGAAAGGTGAAATACCTCTTCTCGTATACTAGGGCCTATTACTAAAAGCTAATTAGGCTACTAGTAACTATATAGCCTAGTCCTATTAGCTAAAAGTAATATAATAGCGTAAAAACTACTATACTACCTAGTTTATCCTTTAGTAATATAATTAGTCTACGGGTAGTAAGCCGTTAAGAGCTTTTTTTCGATCTTTAGTAGTTCGTAGAAGTATTTCTAAAAGCTATCTATCTATTACCCCCTTCTATTAGAAATAATAAATTCGGGGGGCTTATAATATACGTAGATATAAGTTAGAAAAGCTTTAACTACGTTATCTACCCCTCCTATTTATAACGGTATTAGGATAGGGTTTTTAGAAAAGTAGTCTATAACTACTAGTAGTTACTTATATCCCTATTCGTTCGGTAGATATATTATAAAGTCTATTAAAATAGAGGCCTAGTTTCGCAATAGTATTAGTAGGGGTTATAGTAAACTATACTTCTTCTACCTCTAAATCTTATTTTTATTATATAACGAATAGGTTTTTATAAATTTAAGAGTATTTATTCTAAGTCTAGGCTAGAAGAATTATCGTATAAGTATAGAAATAAAGGTCTTACGGCTAGGGTATCCTCCGATAGCTAAGTCGTAGTACTACTAGATTAAAGCCGTATAGAGGGGTTCGTAGCTTAAGATCTATAGTTTACCGCGTAAAAAGAGTTAAGAATTATTAATAGAGGTTTCCGAGATCTAGGCTATCGTAGGAGGTACTAATCTTAAAGGGAACGTCGGCGCCTTCTCTAGAACTAGTTATATTAGTTCTTCGTATAAAAGGTCTACTACTCTCGTAGCTTTCTATAGGTCTCGAAATTCTAGTTAGCTAAATAGTTATATTCTAGTATCTACTTCCGAAATTATTACGATAAAGTCCTAGGTTTCTTTCTAGAGTTATAGATATCGGTTTTTAGTACGTTTAGAACTATCGTCGTAGGTATCTATATATAAAAGAGTATCCGGAACTTATAATAGTTTTCTAGGCCTATAAACCGTTTTCTACGGAGGTAATACTTCTAGTAACTCTATTTAGTATATTTAGTATTCCGATAGATATCTCTTTTTATAGAAGTATTCTAAGTTCTTATAATCTATAATAATCGTTAAAGAGGTTAATTTACGTAATTTTACGCGCTATTCTATAATTCTAGTAATAATTATAAGGAGTTCTTTATTATAAATTAGGTAATTCTATTCGGCTAGCGATATCTTATATAAAAAGAAAATAATAAGGCGCTAAAGAGTATTATATCGTTAAACTAGTTATCTTCTAATAGTAAATCTAGAAGTATTATATTCGACGCGCGTATCTCGGTTAGGGTCCTAATAGGCGAGTACTCTACTAGCTAAGAAACGCTCCTTAATGGTCTTAAAGGCCTATTATACCGCTTCTAATTATTCGAATAGCGTATTATTCTTTATAATCTAATAAAAAGGGTTTATAAGCTCGCTAAAATCCTATATAAACTTATAATAGTAGTTAGTAAAACCTATAAATCCCCTTACGCTTCTTACGCTCGTAGGAGCTTCCTATTTATAGATAGTAGCGACTTTAGTAGGATTTATTAATACGCCTTCTTTAGCTATAACGATTAAATTAAAGTATTTAATACTTCTAACTTCGAACTCGTCTTTCGAGATATCTAAGCGTAGACTAGCTTTTTCGAGTCGTAATAGTATTTCCTTTACCTAGGTCCTATACTCTTCGAGAGTACTATCTATATAGATATAGATAAGGATATTATCTATATAAGCTAAGATATAATAGTCGAGAAGATTATAAAGAGCCTAGTTTATAAAGTATTAGAATATAGAAAGACTATTTATAAGAATAAAAAAAGTAATAACCTATTCGAATAGATTATAGCGTATATAAAAGGCTATTTTCTAGATATCTTTATCCGCTATCCGGATTCGATAGAATACTACTCTTATATCGAGTTTCGTATACTATTTAGCTATTCTAATCTAGTATAGGGTCTCTCCGATTAGTAGTAAAGGGTAACGATCGTATTATATAAGGCTATTTAGAGCCTTATAGTCGATATAGAATCGTAGACCTCTACCGGGTTTATAGGTAAATAGTATAAGGGTAGCGGTAGCTAATTAACTAATATAGATAAACCCTTTTTTAAGTAGGTCTATAAAAGTCTTTAATAGTACGAGAAGCTCGTCTTATAATATATTATATAAGGGTCCTTATAGTACTTTTAAATCTTTTCTATTAGTTCTTTTAACTAGATCGATATTTATATCTAAGTCGTTTTAATAAAGTAGTAGTTTTTCTCGATTATATACGAAAGTATCCTAGAATTAAGAGTATTAAAGTAGTAGGCGTTTACGGATTTATTCTAGTATTAGTTCTTTCTTATTCTCGAGAATATATTTAATATCTTTTAAACTCGTAGTAAAGACTTTAGAAGCTCTTAGACCTTACTTTTTCGTATACTTAATCTTAGTAGCTATAATAACTACGATTACCGGTTTAGTATTATAAATAAGCTCTTTCGAGTAGTAGATAATAGTTTTAGAAGATAAAATAAAAGTAGTATCGGCGGATTTATCGTAGGTAACCCTATTCTCTATAAGCTATAGGAGCCCTAGTATTAGGTCTCGGCTCGCTTTTACTACGTAATAGGCGTATTAGTAGTACTAGCGATAGCTTTTAATATCTATTTCGAAGTAGGCTACTTTATCTATAGTTCTAACTATACCGGTAATTCCTTTTAATATTCTAGGTTCTATTTTAAAATATAGAAAATTTAAATAGGTTACTAGTTTATTATTAATTAGAGTACTAGAAAAATAATTTAAATCGAATAAGTACTTTATATAACTTATTTAGTTAATTATAATATCTACTTTAAAAAAAAGTAGATCTATTTTTTTAATCTTTTCCTAGTAATCCTAGTATTCTAATTAAGTTTTCTTATACTCTTATACGCGATTTAGTATAAGAGCGACTAGTTTTCCGACTCCTTAGTAGTAGTATTAAAACTAGGTTTAATATAAGTAATAGTAATCTTAATAAGGGCTTTCCTACTCTTCTAAGGCGTACTTAGGGAATAGAGGGCGATAGTATAACCTAAATATCTATACTAGAAGTAAGTACTAGCTACTTTTCGGTATAATATTTCTTCTTATATTACCTATTTCGAGTACTTTCCCTAATACTAAAGGTCCGAGGGGAGGCCTAGGCCGATAGGGTATCTATTCGGGTTCGGTATACTCTTATAAGTATATTAAGTAGAGGTTTATATAGAAATAAGATTCGAATCGATATCTATAGGGTTATAAAGTAAAAGAGTAGTAGGGATAATAATAGTTATACTATAATAAGTAGGAGATAGTAAGTATAGCGTAGTATAGATAGTAAGAAGGGCTTTTAATATTTATAAATTAACTTAAATATAGTAGTAGTATTAAACCTATTCTACGAGTATATTTTTTATAATTTCGCCGATAGTAGTATTTTAATTAACTAGCTTACGCCGTAATAGAGGTTATTAATTTTTATACTTTTAGCTAATTCTAATCTATTAGCTTCTATTAGTAGGTATTCGAATTTAGTATAGTAGGTATCGAAATCCGAGGTTCTTTATTTTAAATTAGTCTATTTAATATAAGCGGCGTATTCGTAATTAAAATTAGTATATAGATAGTTTAAGTAAGTCTAGATATTTAAGAGTAAAAGTATTATTTTTTTTAAATTTAGTACTAATAAAAGGGGTATAGTTCCTATTAGCCGAGCCCTTTAAATCTATAAGGAGAGTAGTAATTTAACTGGAGATACTACTAAGCGCCTTTATATCGATTCGAAGTTTTATATAAGCTTTACTATACTAGTTTCGATAATCTAGTTTAGAGCTATCGAACTCGGCTAGTAGGGGTAAATAAGTATACCTTTCTATTCTAGTAGGTATAAGGAGTAGGATAGAAAGTATCGGAGAAAAAGGTATAGATATAAATAGGTCTAGTAATCTCGGTAATCCTACGAGTAGTTTAGTAGTTATTATAATATCGTTTTTAATATAAATATTATCGGGGCTTACTATAGAGGCTATCGGTATTCGTAGTATTAAAAGTATAGATCGCCTATTAGAAGCTCTTATTAGCTTAGTATTAATTAACTCGCTATACGAGGAATTAGAGGCGTAGGTTACTTAAATAGAAGCCTAGATAGCTTAAGTAAAAGCCTAGATAACTTAATCGGAGGTATATAGATTACCTAATTAGGAAGTATATAAAGTACTTAAATTAATTAACTTATTCGTAACGAGGAATAGAACTCTAGAAGGAGTTAGATTATTTAATTTAACGGCTAATAAAAGCTTAAAAAAAGATAATCTAATTAATTATTAATAGTAACTCTCTACGAAATAGTAGTTTAAGGTACTAATAGACTTTTATTAATTAGATAACGAGAGTAAGCTAAACGAAGCTCTCGCGGAGTCTAAAGTTGTAAAGGGTTAAGACCCTTCTAAAAGCCTCGGCCATACCCTCGCCAATCGTAAGTAGCCCTACACGTAGCTTAGTTATTAGTTACGTAGCCCTTTTAACGTTATCCGGTACTCGTTAACTTCGCTACCGTCTAGCTCTATAAATACTAGTCGGATCGATAAAAGAATACTACCCCTAGAACTAGAAGAACGTAAGCTCTCTAATAAACCTATTTTTAATATAATAGTTTAACTATTAGAGCTAATAATTAATAATAGTAAATTCCGGTAATAAAGTCTTCTAATAGTAGTAAAATCTTTTAATAATAGTAAATCCGAAAACCCGAAACCCTTTACTATTTTTCGATAATAGCGAATTAGCTTCTTCTATAGAACTTATACTTAGGTCTAGGCTTATAGAACTATATAGACTTCTCTAAGCCCCTAAAGACCTTTTACTATATATAAAAGACCCTACGCCTCTTATAAGGTCTTTTTCTTCTTTCTCTTCTCTTTAGTTTAGAATATAATCTTATTCTACGTAAAAAGGTTTACCTCTTATTTAGACTATTATATTATTCTAAACTCTTTTAAGAACCCTAAAAAGTCCTAGACGATATCTAGGCCCCCCGGAACTCTAAAAAAAGCCCTAGACGATATCTAGGCCCCTAGAACCCCTAGAAAAGTCCTAGACGATATCTAGGCCCTAAGAACCTATAGAAAAGTCCTAGACGATATCTAGGCCCCTAGACCCTCTACGAAAAGCCCTAAATAGCTTCTAGGCTCCTTTAAACTTTACGAACTTCCTAGAACCCCTCTTCGTTCTTAGAACTCTTCTAAGAACTTTATTTTCGCGTTCTAAAATTAGAACTCTCCGTTTAGTAGAATTTCCTAGGAAATAGAGTATACTTTATAATAGGTTATTATTCTAATAAAGACTCTACGATTTAGAGACTTTTAAGAAATCCTAGAACTCTAGAAAACCCCTAAGACCCTACGATAGATCCCTAGGACCCCTAGGCCTAGTATCTAGCCTACTTAGAGGCTAGTATAAATAGGATAGCTACTATATAAACTATATAAGAAGAAGTTATCCGGAATTTTTAGAATTAACTCTAAGAAGTTTTTAAAGCCTTTCTAGCTACTCTAGTACCGGAGCCGGCCGGGGCCCCCGAGAATCCCCGGCTTAAAAAAGCCTTCCCCGATATCCTATATTTTACTAGAAAACGAAAGGATTTTAAAATTTAGTTTTTAAAAGCCCGAGCTAAAATTAATATCGATAGAACCTCTATTAGTACCCCTTTCGCCTAGTTCTACTATATCTATAATAGGATAGAATCTTCGGCTTAACTTTTTATATCGGCTTATATTTAAGATATAGAAAAATAAAAACTTATTAATTTTTTAAATTTACTAGCCTATTAAGAGTTTATATATATAGATTTTAATAAAGTAATTAGGGCTTAGGATAAGCTCTAAGAAGAAAAGATAAAAAAGAAAGACTTATTTACCTTCTACTTCCCGAAATTTAAATACCTCCTCGCTAAAGCCGAACTTATAGATACCCTAGAGGGTATAAAGATTTTATATCTAGAGGGAAATATCTCCCTAGACCTCTAGAAGGCCCTAATCGGCCGAGAAAAATCCTAAATCTACGCCTCGTATATTAGGACTCTCCTAGGACTCGCCTCGGACTTAGAAGGACTAGCCTACTATAAGAAATACTACTCCTCCTCCCGTACCTCGCCGAACCTCCCCCGAGCCCCTACTAGCTAGTTCCGGACTCGGAGGTCTTCTTAGACCTCCTATAAGGACCCTATAGACTAGGAACTATCTTCTAGGATCTCTAAGGGCCGCTTAATCCTAGAAGAGAAAGAAGATAGATTCCGGAAGGGTTTCTACTTCTACTATAGCTAGAAAAGCTATTTATATACTATATACCTTTTAGTACTAACTTAAATTTAGGCTTATACTAGAAACCCTATTCTAGTCCTAGGAGAGCCCCGGATATCTAAGGCTATTTAGGAGGCCCCGGCCCCTACTACGATAAGGGCCCCTACTAAAGCCGCGAAGGCTAGAAAGACCTTTAAAATCGTCGAGATCCTCTTAGACGACTCGGAAAACTCGGAATCGGAAAAAGAGTAACCTTAAGTTAAAACCTCGATTTAAAGTCTCTAGAACCCCCGGAAATCCCCGCTTAACCCCCGGCCTTTTTAGAAGAAGAGGGTACTTATATATATACTATTATAAATAATAGATCTAATATAAAACCTTTTATCGACTCTAGTTATTATAGTTTTACTACTTTATCCGATAGAGCTTTTATTAAATATAGAATTACCCTCTACCCTATTTAGCCCCGCCGCCTTTAATAGATCGTTAACTAGCCTAGAGACCTTTAATTTATTATATCCTAAATAGCTTATTTTAAGCTAAATATAGGTAGGTTTCGCGAGGGTATCTAGGCCTATATAATCCCTAGCTAGTCCGATCCTATAATCTTAGGAAAAGGGTAGTTACGGTTCTACGACGCCTCTCTTTATAAAGGGTTAAGACCCTTCTAAAAGCCTCGGCTATACCCTCGCTAATCGCACGCAGCCCTACACGTAGCTTAGTCATTAGTTACGTGCCCCCTTAACGTTACCCGGTACCCGTTATCTTCGCCGCCGCCTAGCTCTACGAATACTAGTCGGATTAATAAAATAATACTACCCCTAGAACCGAAAGAACTTAAGCTCTCTAACGAGTTTATTTTTAATATAATAGCTTAATTATTAGAGCTAATAATTAATAGTAACGAATTCCGGTAGTAAATCCTCCGATAGTAGTAAATCCTTCGATAGTAGTAAATACGAAAACCCGAGACCCCTTACTATCTCCCGATAGTAGCGAATTAACCTCTTCTAATAAACCTAGACCTAGGTCTAGGCTTATAGAACCGTATAGATTTCTCCGGGCCCCCTAGGGGTCCCTCACTATATATAAAGAACCCTACTCCTCTCGTAGGGTCTCCTTCTTCCTTCTCTTCTCTTTAGTTTAGAATATAATCTCATTCTACGTAAAAAGGTTTACCTCTTACGTAGACCGTTATACTCTTCGCCTAGCTACCGATACTATAACTATCCGAAGACCTTTTAGGTTTAAGATATCTACGGTACCGGTATCTATAGACCCCGAAATTATTTAAGTCTCTTCCGCCGGTTTTAAAGCCCCTTTAACTAGGGCTTTAAAAGAAAAACTACCTACGTATATTTTCTTAGCTTCCCTCGCGGATATTAAGAAAGCCCTTATTATTAAAGAAGAAAAAGACCCCCGTTTTAAAGCTCTTACCTAGTTACTCCCCGTTATCGAAGTTTTCGATAAAAAGAAAGCTAAAGAACTACCGCCTTCTCGCCCTAGTCTAGATTACGAAATAAACCTATTTCTAGATACTACTATCCCGAAGATACTATTATATTCAATATCTAGAGAAGAACTTCTAATACTACGGAAAGCTTTATACGAACTACTAGATTAGGGTTTTATAAGGGCCTCTTCTTTATTAGCCGCTACTCTAGTACTTTTTATAAAGAAACCTATAAATAGCTTATACTTTTATATAAACTATCGAAAATTAAACGTTATATCGAAATATAACGCCTATCCGATACCCTTTATATCGGAGACTTTATAGTAGATAACTTATTCTAAATAGATTTCTAAAGTCGATATTATATCGGCTTTTTACTACTTCCGGATATACGAAAGAGACGAGTAGAAAATAGCCTTTAGAACTAGATTAAGATCTTTCGAGTAGCTAATAACCCCTTTTAGTTTATCTAGTACCCCTATTCCGTTTTAATAATATATAAATAATACTTTTCGCGAATACCTCGATATCTTCTACTTAACTTATTTAGATAATATTATTATCTATTCTAACGGATCTAAAGAGGATTATTATTTAAAAATCTATTCTATAATCTCGAAACTCTCCGAGGCTAGCCTATAACTAGATTTCTCTAAATATAATTTCGAAACCCCGGAAATTAAGTACTTAGGCTTTATAATCGAGTCTAAAGTAAATATAAAAACCGATTTTAAAAAAATAAAAATTATTTAGAAGTAAAAACCCCTAAAAACTATTAAAAGAATACGATATTTTTAAGGATTCGCGAATAATTATAAGGTCTTTATTAAAGATTTCTCGGATATCGCTAGACTTTTTATAAATCTAACTAAAAAGGATACTTTTTTAAGTAGAATATAGACTACTAGAATACTTTCGAGAACTTTAAAAAAGCCCTTATCGATTCTAAGACCCTAGCTAACTAGGATCCTTCTAGGCCTATAGCTATAGAAGTAGATACCTCTAAATATACTTTAAGAGGTATACTTATATAGTTAAACCCCGAAGACTTTTTCTAAAGACTTATAGGATACTATTCGAGAAAACTATCCCCTACCGAAATTAATTACCCTATATACGATAAAAAACTTCTATCTATTATATCGTATATTAGAGAGTAGTATTCCGAGTTTAAAAATATAGATTTTATAATCTATACGGATTACTAGAACTTAATCTACTTCTAGACCTAGTAATATCTATCCGAATACTAGATATAATAAGGAGAAGAACTATCTAAATTTAAATATAAATTTATCTACTAGCCTAGTACTATATAAGTCTCTTCTAATACCTTCTTTAGAAGAGATTAAAATCTACCGAAAAACGCCTCCGATAATAGGATATCCGGTAGAACCTTTTAACTACTTTCTAACCTTTTTAATACCCTAGAAGGATTAGAAATAAAAGTTAAAGCTATATAGATATCCGATAGTAACTCCGGACCCGAAAACGAGCCCCTTTCCGCCTCCGAACTCGCCGACCTTCTTAAAATACCTTTCGAAGACCTAGAACTATCGAATCTATAGTTAGAAGGTCTAGAAAAGAACCCTAAATACTAGAAGATTTAGTAAGCTATTTAAGAAAGTAACTAGTAGTTTCCTACTAGTTAGAGTTTACCGGTATTTATATCCGAGTATTCTATTAATATATAGAACCGTTTAATATAGAGAGACTAAATCTAGATACCCTTCTTCGAGCTCTTTTAAATTAAGATTATTTAATAAATCTATAACTCCCCGACTACCGGCTACCCCGGTAGAGAAGTTACGAGAGATCTAGTTTCTAAGTACTATATATAGCCGGGTCTATCCTCTAATATACGTCGTTTTATATAAAACTACTAGATCTATTCCTAAAATAAGGTCTAGAGAGATTAGAAAAAAGGTCTTCTAAAACCCCTACCCGTTCCGGAATAATCCTAGTAAGAACTATCTATAGATTTTATAATAGACCTCCCCGAAACTCCTAATAAGTCTACTATACTAGTAGTTATAAATAGGCTTATAAAAAACCCTATATTTATACTTATAAAGACGATAAAAGCCCTAGATATCGCCTACGCTTTCCTACGGTATATCTACGTATACTATAGACTCCCCCGCGCTATAATTTCCGATAGAGGTCCCTAGTTTACCGGTTTATTCTCTAAAGAGGTTTACTAGTCTTTAGGAATTTAGAGGCGTTTATCTACGGCTTTTTATCTTTAGACCGATAGATCTACGGAATATTTAAATATAGAACTAGAGGTTTACTTACGGATATTCTATTCTTTTAACTAAGATAACTAGGATATATTACTACCTAGTATAATACTTATTTTTAATAACCGAAAATCTATATCTACCGGATTCTCTCTATTCTTCCTAAACTACGGATACTACTTCGAGACCCTAGAACCTAATATAAGATCTTCTACTAGATCTACCGTCTCTCTAGCCGAAAAGGGGCGTAAATAGGTTAAAAAACTAAGAGATTACTACGATTTAGCGGTAATAGCGATAGCGGATATATAAAAAACCTAAGAGAACTATATAAACTAGTTATAATAAGCCTCGGAATCCTATAAAATAGGGGATAAAGTTCTACTATATTTAAAGAATATTAGAACTATTAGACCTTTAAAGAAATTAGACTAAATAGCCCTAATATATAAGGTTATAAGTCTAGTAGGATTTTACGCCGTTCGACTAGATACCCCCCCCCGGAATCTACCCTATTTTCTACGTAGACTTTCTATACCGAGCCTCCGAAGACCTACTTCCGTCCTAAGATATAGCTTATCCGGAATTACCCCTTATCTAACTATTAGAAACCTCTAATAACTATATCGAAGGGGAGTAGGTTATAGAAAAGATCTTATAGTACTACTAATTTAGAAATAGCTACTTTAGTATTCTAATTAAGTAGAAAAGTTATACGGAACCTACTAAAGAACCCCTAGAAGACTTTCTAGATACTAAAGCTCTAGAAGTCTACGAATTTAGTCTTTTAGAAGTTCTATAGGCTACGAAACCCTAGAAAAAGGGGTAGGAGAAGGGGGCTAATATAAAAGGTTAAGACTTTTCTAAAAGCTTTAGTTATACCTTTACTAATTATAAATAGCTTTATATATAGCTTAGTTATTAGTTATATAGCCCTTTTAATATTATCTAGTACTCGTTAATTTCGCCGCTATCTAGTTCTACGAATACTAGTCGGATCGATAAAAGAATATTACCCCTAGAACTAGAAGAACTTAAGCTCTCTAATAAACCTATTTTAACGTAATCGCTTAACTATTAGAGCTAATAATTAATAATAGTAAATTCTAGTAGTAAAGTCCTCTAATAGTAGTAAAATCTTTCGATAGTAGTAAATCTAAAAACCTAAAACCTTTTACTATTTTTTAATAATAGCGAATTAGCCTCTTCTATCGAATTTAGACTTAGGTCTAGGCTTATAGAGCTATACGGACTTCTCCGGGCCTTTAAAGACTTTTCGCTATATATAAAAGACCTTACGCCTCTCGTAAGGTCTCCTTCTTCCTTTTCTTCTCTTTAGTTTAGAATATAATCTTATTCTACGTAAAAAGGTTCACCTCTTACGTAGACCGTTATAAAAGTAGGGTTTCCACGTTCGTGATATAGTCACGTGCTCATGACCTCTTAGGTCCTACGGGTCTTACCCCGTAATACCGATTACGATTTACTTATACTAAGCGCTAGGTATAATTATAATACTACTAATTTATTCGTTTACCTATTCTATTTATAATCGTACTTAGAGAAGTACTAAGTATATATACGCTAAAAAGATCGCCTTTTTAATCTAATTACTTATTACTATATAGTTTATATTAGATATTATAACTCGATATTATCCTAGAAAATACTACTATACTTAATATTAATAACTATCCTATAGGACTTATTAGCCTAGTAAGTATAGGAGATATCTTTAATAACGAACTTATTAGGCTATTATCGGCTTTTATTATAGCGCCGGAATACTAAAATCGCTTCGAATACGATAAAAGTATAGTCTTAATAGAAATTATCTATAATTACTTTTTATAAGGATTACCTATTAATATTCTTAGACCTATAGGTATAATACTTATAGAAGATAAACTACTAGCTAAAGAGATCCGAAAATATATCTTTAATACTAGTAAGTCGTAGAAATTAAAGAATACTATAAATTTCGACGATTAAAAGGCTAATTCTAAGTATAGCCTCGATAAAGTATAGTTATTTATCGATATATTTCTACGATTACTAAAAATACTAGTTATAAGAGTATAGAACTAGATATATAATTCCCTCGCCTACGAAATCTAGCTAATATATACTCGAATAGGTATAAATCTAGTTTAGTTATAAATATTAATTAAATCTAATTACTCTAGCCTTACTAAAGATATTATAAACGAGGTATTTAATAACTAGACTACTCTAAATATTAAGTTAGACGAGTCTATATCCTAATTCCTAACTCGGTTCTACTAAACCGCCTTTAATACTAAGAAACTAGGTTAACTATACCTAATAGCTAACTAGATAATCTAGAAACTAAAAGAGGCTATTTATAAGTATTACTTTTACTTCGCTAACTAATTAATTAAGATAGAGTATATAAATAGATTAACCGAGAAAGAGTAGTTTAATAAGATAATATTAATACTATATAAATTAGAAATATTAAATACTAAGAAATATAATACTCCGAAAGATAATAATATTAAGTCCTTAGATAATAAATAAAGTAATAACTAATATAATAATACTAGTAGGAACTAATCCGGAAAATATAAGAGTCCCGCTAGGGATAATAAAAATAACTACTAATCCTCTTTAGTGCCTACTAATAAGAATAAATAGATAAGCCGATAAGGGTCCGATAGCTTATATAAAATATATAGGAAAAGATATAGTAGTAAGTATTAAGGTACTAATAAGATAAAGTAGCCTAAAAACTAGAAAGAGATCCGAGAATAGAAAAAGATCTAGTATACCTAATAATAGGTAGATCGATAAGAAAAAGCTACTATAGTAGTAGTAAGTAGTTTAGGAAATAATAATACTACTTTATAACTAGATACCGATAATATATAAACGACCGGCGAAAATATAAATACTATAAACTATCCCCTCGCGGGAATATATATAATTCGATTACTTATTATAGTACTATACTAAAAGAGTATTAGTACTTAATCCGAGGGGGAGTTTTCCCTAAAACTCGTTAAGAATACTAACTATCCTAATTAGATAGTATTACTAAAACCTCTAAAAATAGTATAAATTCTATTTACCGAATAATAACTATAAGATACTAATAAAGTTAAATCCTATTCTATTTAATACTAGTACTAATACGGATATTACGGGGTAAAAGGATATTTTTATACTTAGATCGCTAAAGCCTATTAACCTAATTTATTTTATTATAGCTAAAGGTAGTACTATAATAGTATATAAAGCTAGGACTATCGTTTATACTTTCTACGTCTTTAATCCGAATATTAGAGGTTTTTAGATTATTATTATTAAGAATATATTATTCGTTAAAGTAATATAACTTATATTTATAAGTAATTTATAGTAGTACTACCGAGGCGGGTACCTCTACTATAATAATCTAATCGACTATAATAATATTCTAATTACTTAGATTAATATAATCCGTAGATATTTCTTCTTAGAGGTACTACTTATTATATATAAAAACGGAGTTATTATTAAAATAGGTAATAGGGATATAAGAAAGATCGGGTATATTAAACCTATTAATTAGGTCGTTACCGTTATATCTAAACTAGTATAAAATATCTACCTATACTTTAAGCGCTTAGTTTACCTATTATTAAGAGTTTTAGCTAAAACTATTAATATTACCTATAGTTATAATTTAATATCGGCTATAGTATATTAATTCGACTACGCCTACTTATCGTATAACCTAGTAAAGTTATTACGATATAGCCTAAAATTACCTTAAGCTAGAACTACTATAGCTAGAGAGGGTATTTATATTAATATATCGTTAAATATACTAGTCGGCTATAAGGGCTATAAGTATATAGTAATAAGTACTAATAATACCTAGCGATTTAGAAAAGTTATATTCGTAATTATAAAGCTTTAAATAGTAGCGGATATAATAGTAAGTATAATATAGTTTATTAACGACTATACTCGCGCCCCTAATTAGATTCGTTACGATAATAGTACTAATATCTATATTAGTAATATAAGAGATTTCTATAAGGAGTATAGTACTTATTTTAATACCTCTTTACTATATTCTCCTTAATAAAACGGCGTAGCTAAATAGTTATTCTTAACTATTTAGAATAAAGCTAGAGCTTATATAATCGATATAGCGATTCCGGTATAGTTTTAGCTATACGTCGTCGAATCTATCGTTAATATTATAAATAGGTTATCGATAATAGTTAACCCTAAAAGTATATCCCTATATAAAAGATATAAAAGTACTACGAGACCTATAGTTATTTAAAAAGATATTAGAATACTAGTAAGTATTAATATTACTACTAATATTCTATTAATTAGATACCTATATATATTTAGCTATAAGTATTTCGTTAATAATAACCTTTTTTAATAACCTAGCGGTAAATAAAAAAACGCTACCCGTACTATAGCTTATATTCTAATTAGATATACTAGTACTAAATTTTATAGTCTTTATATCCTAGAATACCTCTATATTATTATTTCCCGAGATATCGTATTCTATAAATATTAAAATAACGATAACCTCGACGAATATATCTACTATATATAACTTAAAAGTATATTTCGAAATAAGAAAATTCTTACTAAAATTAATAACTTATTATCTAATTAAAGGGGAGAAAAACGCGATATCGACGATAATAATAGCGATAATAATATCGAGTTATTATATCTTATTATAGAGAATAGCGACGATAATAAGCCGTTAAATAACTAGGCCTAAGGAGCCTATAATTAGGAAAACTTATTCTTAATTAATAGCCTTTATTAAGACCCCTTCTTTAAGTAGATTTAAATTAATAATAATTTCTTTAATAGTTTATATATACTTATTTCCCCCCGAATCCTTAATATCGATAAACTCGATAACTTTTATACGATAAAAGATATATTAAATATACTAGATAAAGATTAGTAGATTAAAACGGCTTTTAATAAGATTATTAAATTACTCGAGAAAAATATCTTTATTTTTATTAATAAAACTAAAATTAAAAAACGATATTTAATCGATACCCGATAAGTTACTAAGACTAAATATAATAAAATTAGTAAGCTCGTAAAATATAAAATTTATCTAATTATAAGAGGTTTCTATTAATAATATAGAATTAATTACGACGAAACCTACTTATTAATAGTACGATTAGTATTATAGTAAATTATCCTAGTACTTATAGTAGTAAAGGGGTATAAATAGTAATAGATCGATATCGTATTAACCTACTTTAATAGTAAACTTAAGTACGATATTTATATATAGACTTTTAAACTACTATTACTATACTTTAAGTATAATTTAGTTTAAGTAAAATAATATAATTAGCCGAAAGAAAAAGTTATTAAACTCGGTATACTATTATATAGATTAAATAAACTAGAAATAAGTTCTAAATTTAATTAAAATTTAACCTAAAAGCTATCGGAATAATAGAGGTATACTACGACGATATAGTATATATTAATTATAATACTAGTATAATTATAGTAATTTATATCGACGACTTCTTAGTTATTAGACCTATAAATACTAAAATTAAAGATTTTATAGAAAAACTAGACCGCCGTATACTAATTAAAGATTACGGCTAGCTATTATACTACTTAGGCGTTAGAATTATAGAAAAATCCGATAGATTAATCGGTTTTTACTAGGATTAATATATTACTAATATCCTCGAGAAGTTTAATATAGCGGATTATAATAGAATATAAATACTAGTA
>JAOYNU010002009.1:0-19049 GCA_026745395.1 Tympanopsis confertula
CGTCTTACTATATTTTTTTATCGTAGTATAGCTCGGATAGGTTTAAAATCTATCCGGCTATACGAATCTTTAATTATTTAAAAAAATTACTCGCCGGTAAGTACGTAATAAATATATAATTAGATATTATAAATATAGTATTATATATAATCGTAATACTTTATAGCTAATAGAGTCGTACTAGAGGTATACTTTAGTAACCTATAAGCGTAATTACTAGTTTAAATTAATTACCTATAAATTAGAAACTATAACTTAGAAATAGATTTAATATAAAAATAATTATACCTATTATTATAGCGCGTTTTATACTTTTCTATATATCTAATATAGTACTACTTTACTATAATTACTCGAGATAAAATTAAATAATTATTTTTCGATACTACTATTTACGCGTATATAGTACTTATAATCGTTTATTATAATATCGTAGTTTCTACTATAAAACCTATAGTATAAGATATCGCTAATAAGTATTAGTATATATAGCGATTAGAACTTACCGGCCGTATACCGACTTAAGTACTAATCGGCTATCTCGAAGAGAATAATATCTAATATTATACGTACTTTATAGTAACTAGTAATTAGTAGTAATATCTCGGCGTATTATAGTATCTCTCGATAACCGAATAGAAATAGTATTAAGTATTATATATCCTAGTAATTAATAATATATATACTACTAACTATTTTAATTTACTATTATTTAAAGTTATTAGTATTACCGAGTTAAATAGTTTATTTCTAATCGGCTTTAAGTTAATAGATAACTAGCGCGAAAAAGGCTATAAATAGCTTCTATATTATTTATACGATTTTATAGACTCTCTCGCTATCTAATTATTTTCTATAATTATTACTAACGACGATACTATACTTTAAGCTATACTTAAGACCGTTTTTCCGTCTTCTTAGTATTAGTTTTACGTATACTATATTAATTTAAACTTTACGAAAAAGGTCTATAAGTAGTAGTATAATAAAAGAAGTTATAAAAAACCCGATAAGTTACTAGAAATAGGGGAAAACTATAACCTAGTATATTAAGTTCTTTACTAGCGTTTTAAAAAATACGACGTTAAAATACTAGCGGATATCGAGATTACGATAGCTAGGTTCCTATATACTTAGAGATAGATATATAATTTATATATAAAGCGAGACTCGCTTCTTTAATAACTAGTACTATTTAATTATTCTTTTCGCCGAATAAGAGGTTATTCTCGCCTATATTAAGGCCTAGTTACTACCGACTCGTATACGATAGGCGTTTTACTATACTAGTAGCTATTTTAATTTTAGTAATATTACTAGTAATACGGCTAAATAGACTTATTTTTTATTAAAAAGATTTAAATTTAGCTCTTAAATTACTATATTAAGTACTTTTTAAACGACTATTCTATACTCTAAAGCTATAATTAATTATAATAACGAGTAGCGCGTATATAAAGCTATTATAATTAAATATAAATATTTAGGTAAGTTTTAGCTAAACGACTTACTATACTATATCTCGAATTATACGCTAGATCTCCTTCTACTATAGTATCGTATAGTAGTTAGCGAAGAAGCTAAAGAAGGCGATATTACGGCTTATTTAGGCCTCTTTACGGTATAGTTTAGCCTACCTTATAGCTATACTTTATACGAGAAGATTACTAATAGGGCGTGCCTCTCTATCGCGGATATCTATTTATAATTAAAGATTCGTATAGCCGGATAGATTTTAAACCTATCCGAGCTATACTACGATAAAAAATATAGTAAGATGTAATACTTTTTATCTTTAAAACTTAATAACTAGTATAAAATTAATAAATTTTCGTAATAAACTTTTATAATTATACTAAAGAAAGCTAAGCCCTAAATAACCGGAATTTAATTTTTATATATCCGAAAATCTCCTTATATATTACCGAGTAAATTATATAGATAATTCTATTACTACCGGTTATAAGAGAAGGCTTTATTACTATAAAAAAAGCTTTCTCTTTAGAGATATTATATTATTTTTTATTATATTTAAATAAACTTATTTAATTACTTATAAATTTATTTAAATTATTACTACTTTTATATACTAATATAATAAATATAACTACTAAATCCTCTAAAATAGATATTTCTTTACCCTTTTTCCCTAAATTTCTAAAAAATATTATAATATTAGTACCTAAACTTATTAAAACTACTATTATAAGAATTAGAAGATTAAAGAGAGATAAAATACTAGCCTTTTTAGAAAAAGGCTATAAGAAGCTCGTCTTAGCCGGCCTAATCGAAGTAAACCTCGATAGGGTATAAAGCTTATTAAAAACTTTATAAGAGGATAATAATATAGAAAAGGTAAAAATTATTATATAACGATAAGTTTAATATAAAGTATATATAAGTAATTAAAGAAGATTAAAATAGTAAGTAATCGATAGGGTTTAGTGAAGTCGTTAGAGGGTATTAATATATAGGGCTCGATATAGTCGGAATTTAGTATAAGTAATAAATTAGGTTATATAAAACTAGTATTTCTATTAATAATCGGGTTTAAATTAATAAAAAGATATATTAATACTTTAAGCCTTTTAACGCTATTGCTTAGGGCAATCGGATATCTATATATACTAGTATCTAGTTATCGCCGAGGTATTTCGTTAAATTACTCTTCTTCTTTCTAGATATCTACTAATTTTTAGTATATCTATTAGAATATCTACGATCTATACTTAAATATACTCGATCTACCGGTTATATAAAGGTCTAGAAGGCCGCGAAATAAAAGGCTAGATATACTTTAGTAATACCTACTTATAGCTATTTATACGAGCGCTAGTATCTAATACGCGGATACTAGTAAACGTAGTTATAGAAGACGAAGCTATAGCCGTAGAAGCCGAAGCCGTAATTATAGAAGTTATAGCTATATTTCTAGTATAACGGTCTACGTAAGAGGTGAACCTTTTTACGTAGAATGAGATTATATTCTAAACTAAAGAAAAGAAGAGAGAGAAGAAGACCCTACGAGAGGCGTAGGGTTCTTTATATATAGCGAAGGACCCCTAAGGGGTCCGGAGAAGTCCGTATAGTTCTATAAGCCTAGACCTAGGTCTAGACTTAATAGAAAAGGCTTAGTTTATTATTACTAAAAGATTCGCTATTATCGAAAGTCGGTAAAGGGTTTTACTACTTAGAATTCGCTACTATTAAAAGATTTACTACTATCGAAAGATAGAATTTACTACTATTAATCTTTAGTTTTAATAGTTAAGTTATAAAGTTAAAAGTAAGTTCATTAGAGAGCTTAAGTTCTTCTAGTTCTAGGGGTAGTATTTTTTTATCGATCCGACTAGTATTCGTAAAAATAGATAGTAGCGAAGATAACGGGTACTAGATAATATTAAAAAAACTACGTAACTAATAACTAAACTACATATAAGGCTACGTACGATTAGTAAGGATATAGCCGAGGCTTTTAGAAAGGTCTTAACTTTTTATATTAGCCCCTCTCTCCCCCCCCCTTTTTTTTCTAGGGTCTCGTAGCCTATAGAACTTCTAAAAAACTAGATTTATAGACTTCTAGAGCTTCGGTATCTAGGAAGTCTTCTAGGGGTTCTTTAGTAGGTTTTATATAATATTTCTACTTAACTAGAATACTAAAATAGCTATTTCTAAATCGGTAGTACTATAAGATCTTTTCTATAACTTATTCCCTTTCGATATAGTTATTAAAGGCTTCTAATAGTTAGATAAGGGGTAGTTCCGGGTAGGCTATATCTTAGGAAGGAAGTAGGTCTTTAGAAGCTCGATATAGAAGATCTAGGTAGAAAACGGGGTAGATTCCGGGGGGGGTATTTAGCTAGATAATATAAGATCCTACTAGACCTATAACCCTATATAGTAGGGCTATCTAGTCTAATTTCTTTAAAAGTCTAGTAGTTCTAATATTCTTTAAATATAGTAGAACTCTATCCCCTATCTTATAGGATTCCGAGGCCTATTATAATTAGTTCGCGTATTTCTCCTAGGTTTCTTATATATCTACTATCGCTACTATCGCTAAATCGTAATAATCTCTTAATTTTCTAATATATTTATACCCTTTTTCGGCTAGAAAAACGGTAGATCTAGTAGAAGACCTTATATTAGGTTCTAAGGTCTCGAAGTAGTATTTATAGTTTAGGAAGAATAAGGAGAATCCGGTAGATATAGATTTTTAATTACTAAAAGCGAGTATTATACTAGATAATAATATCTCTTAATTATTTTAATTAAATAAGTAGAATATCCGTAAATAGACCTCTAGTTCTATATTTAAATATTCTATAGATCTATCGGTTTAGGGATAAAAAGCTATAGATAAATACCTCTAAATTCCTAAAAACTAGTAGATTTCTTTCTAGAATAAACCGGTAAACTAAAGTCTTCTATCGGAAACTATAATATAGGAGAGTCCGTAGTATATATAAATATACTATAAGAAAGTATAAGCGATATCTAGGGCTTTTATCGTTTTTATAAGTATAAATATAGAGTTTTTCGTAAATCTATTTATAACTACTAGTATAGTAGAACTATTAAGGGTTTCGGGGAGATCTACTATAAAATCTATAGATAACTCTTACTAAAATCGTTCCGGAATAAATAAGGGTTTTAGAAGACCTTTTTTCTAATCTCTTTAGACTTTACTTTACGAATAGATCTAGTAGTTCTACGTAAAATAACGTATATCGGAGGATAAACCCGGCTATATATAGTACTTAGAAACTAGATCTCTTATAATTTCTCTACTAAGGTAACTAGTAGTAAGGGAATCGTAGATTTATTAGATAATCTTAGTTCTAAAGGGCTCGAAGAAGGGTATTTAAATTCGGTCTCTTTATATTAAATAGTTCTCTATATCGATAAAATACTCGGATATAAATACTAGTAAACCCTAATTAGTAGGGAATTACTAGTTATTTTTATAAATAGCTTACCGAATCTTCTAGTATTTAAAGTTCTTTTCTAAACCTTCTAACTATAGGTTCGATAATTTTAAGTTTTCGAAAAATATCTTAGGAAGGTCGGCAAGTTCGGAGATAAAAAGAGGTTTATTTTCGGGTTTAGAATTACTATTAGATATCTATATAGCTTTAACTTTTATTTCTAATCTTTCTAAAGTATTAGAAAAATTAGAAAATAATTAAAAAGTTCTACTAGATATCCTATTATCGGAAGTATCCTTTAGTAGATTTTAATCTTTTCTAGAAAAGGTATCGGAAGAGATTTATATAGTACTAGGCTAGTAAATAAATTTAAATTTAAATTCGGATAATTCTTCTCCTTATTATATCTATTATTCGGATAGATATTACTAAATCTAGAAATAAACTAAGTTCTCGTAATCCGTATAGTCTATAAAATCTATACTTTTAAACTCGGAATACTACTTTCTAATATACGATATAATAAATAGGAGTTTTTTATCGTATATAGGGTAATTAATTTCGGTAAAGGATAGTTTCTTTAAATAGTATTTTATAAGTTTTTAGAAAAAGTTTTCGGGGTTTTACTATATAAATATACTTCTTAAAATATAATTTAAAATATATACTTCTATAGCTATAAATTTAGAAGGATCCTAATTAGCTAGGGTCTCGGAATCGATAAAAGCTTACTTAAAATTCTCGAAGGCGTTCTAGTAATCTATATTCTACTTTAAAAAAATATCCTTTTTAGTTAAATTCGAAAAGGGTTTAATAATATCTAAGAAGTCTTTAATAAAGACCTTATAGTAGTTCGCGAATCCTTAAAAACCCTATATATTTTTAATAGTTTTTAGGGGTTCTTACTCTTAAATAGTTTTTAATTTTTTAAAATCGGTTTTTATATTTACCCCGGATTCGATTATAAAACCTAAATATTTAATTTCTAGGGTTTTAAAACTAGATTTAGAGAGATCTAATTATAAACCGGCTTTAGAGTATTTCGAGATTATAGAACGGATTTTTTTAATAGTAATCCTTTTTAGATCTATTAAAGTAGATAATAATATTATCTAAATAAATAGAGTAGAAGATATTAAGGTATTTACGAAGAGTATTATTTATATACTATTAAAATAAGGTAAAAGTACTAGATAAACTAAAAAAAGTAACTAGCTACTCGAAAGATTTTAATCTAGTTCTAAAAGCTATTTTCTACTTATTTCTTTTATATATCTAGAAATAGTAAAAAACTAATATAATATCGATTTTAGAAATCTATTTAGAACTAGTTATCTACTATAGAATCTCCGATATAAGGGGTATCGGATAAGTATCGTATTTCGATATAGTATTCAACCCTCGATAATTTATATAAAAATATAAGCTATTTCTAGGTTTCTTTACGAAGAGTACTAGAATAATAGCTAATAAAGAAGAGGCTTTTATAAAACCCTAATCTAGTAATTTATATAAAGTTTTCCGTTATACTAGAAGTTTTTCTCTAGATATCGAATATAATAGTATTTTTAGGATAATAATATCCGGAAATAGGTTTATTTTATAATCTAAACTAGGGCGAAAAAATAGTAGTTTTTTTAGCTTTTTTCCTATCGAAAACTTTAATAATAAGGAGTAACTAAGTAAAAGCTTCGAGATAGGGTTTTTTTTTTCTTTTTTAATTATAAAGGCTTTCTAAATATCTACGAGGAAAGCTAAAATATATATATATATATATAAGTAGTTTTTCTTTTAAAGCCCTAGTTAAAAGGTTTTTAAAACTAATAGAAAAGACTTAAACGATTTCGGGTTTATAAATATTAGTACTATAAATATCTTAAATTTAAAAGGTTTTTAGATAGTTATAGTATTAATAGTAAAGCGAAGAGAGGTATTATAGAACTATAATTACCTTTTTCTTAAAATTATAAAATTAGACTATTCGGGGATTATATAAACTTATACCCTTATAAAATCTACTTATATTTAGCTTAAAATAAGCTATTTAAGATATAGTAGGTTAAAAGTCTTTAGGCTAGTCGATAATTTACTAAAAGTAATAGGGCTAAATTAGGTAAAAGGTAACTCTATATTTAATAGAAGTTTTATTAGATATCGTAGTAAAATTATAATAACTAGAGTTAATAAAGGGTTTTATATTAGATCTATTATTTATAATAGTATTTATATAAGTACCCTCTTTATCTAAAGAAGCCGGGGGTTAAGTAGGGATTTCTAGGGGTTCTAAAGACTTTAAATCGAGATTTTAATTTAAAATTACTCTTTTTCCGATTCCGAATCTTCTAAATTATCTAAGAAGATTTCTACTACTTTAGGGGTATTCTTAGCTTTCGCGGCTTTCGTAAGGGCCCTTATAGTAGGGGCCGGGGTTTCTCGGATAGCCCCGGATATCCGGGGTTCTTCTAGGGTTTCTAATTTAGCCGGAATAGGGTTTCTAGTATAGGCCCGGGTTTAAAAAAAGTATCGAGGGGTACTCGGCGTATAAATAGCTTTTTTAAGTATAATAGAGGTAAAGACCGAGTCGGAACCTCTCTTCTTTCTTTTTTAAGGTTAGGCGGCCTATAGAGATCTTAGAAAAGGGTTCCTAGTCTATAAGGTCCTTATAAGAGGTCTAGGCGGTCTAGGATAACCCCTAAGTCCGGAACTAGCTAGTAGGGGCCCGGGGGAGGTTCGGCGAGGTATAAGAAGAGGAGTAATACTTCTCGTAGTAGGCTAGTCCTTTTAAGTCCGAGGTAAATCTTAGAAAAATCCTAATATATAAAGTATAAGTCTAGGGTTTTTAGCCGATTAGGGCCTTCTAGAAGTCTAGAGAGATTTTCCCTTTTAAATACGAGATTTTTATACCTTCTAGGGTATTTATAATCTCGGTTTCGGCGAAAAGGTATTTAAATTTTAGGAAATAGAAAATAAATAAGTCTTTTTCTTTTATTTTTTCTTCTCGGAATTTATTTTAAATCCTAATTACTTTATTAAAATTTATATAAATAGACTTTAAATAAGCTAATAGATTTAAAAAGTTCGCGAGTTTTTATTTTTCTATATCTTAAATATAAGTAGATATAAAAAACTAGGTTAAAGATTCTATCCTATTATAGATATAATAGAATTAAGTAAAAAGGGTACTAATAGAAGTCCTATCGATATTAATTTTAGCCCGGGTTTCTAAAAACTAGGCTTTAAAATCCTTTTATTTTCTAGTAAAATAAGGGATATCGGGGAGGGCTTTTTTAAACCGGGGATTCTCGGGGGCCCCGGTTTATTCCGGTACTAGAGAGGCTAGGGGGCCTAGGGGAGCTTTAAAAACTTCTTAGAATTAATTTTAAAAGTTCCGGATAACCTCTTCTTATATAGTTTACGAAGCGGCTATTTTATTTATATTAGCCTCTAAGTAGGCTAAATACTAGGCTTAGGGGTTTTAGGGGTCTATCGTAAGGTCTTAGGGGTTTTCTAGGGTTCTAGATTTCTTAAAAGTCTTTAGATCGTAGAGTCTTTATTAGAATAATAACTTATCGTAAAGTATACTCTATTTCCTAGGAAATTCTACTAAATAGAGAGTTCTAATCTTAGAACGCGAAAAAGAAGGGCTTAAAAAAGTTCTAGGGAGTTCTAGGAAATTCGTAAAGTTTAAGGGGGGCCTAGGAGTCGTCTAGGGCTTTTCGTAGAGAGTCTAGGGGCCTAGATATCGTCTAGGACTTTTCTAGAGGTTCTAGGGGCCTAGATATTATCTAGGGCTTTTTAGGGTTCTTAAAAGAGTTTAGAATAATATAACGGTCTATATAAGAGGTAAACTTTTTTATATAAAATAAGATTATATTCTAAACTAAAGAAAAGAAGAGAAAGAAGAAGACCCTACGAGAGGTATAAGGTTTTTTATATATAGCGAAAGACCCCTAAGGGGTCCGGAGAAATCCGTATAGTTCTATAAGCCTAGACCTAGGTCTAAACTTAATAGAATAGGTTTAGTTTACTACTATAGAAAAATTCGCTATTATCGAAAGTAAGTAAAAGGTTTTACTACCTAGAATTCGCTATTATCGAAAGATTTACTACTATCGAAAAACGGAATTTACTACTATCGATCTTTAGTTTTAATAGTTAAGTTATAAGGTTATAAGTAGGTTCGTTAGAGAGCTTAAGTTCTTCCGGTTCTAGGGGTAATATTCTTTTATTAATCTAACTAGTATTCGTAGAACTAGATAGTAGCGAAGATAACGGGTACCGGATAATATTAAAAAAGACTATATAACTAATAACTAAACTACGTATAGGGCTACGTACGATTAGCAAGGGCGTGGCCGAGGCTTTTAGAAGGGTCTTAACCCTTTACATCTAGCGCTTCTTCTAGTATTTCTTCTAGTACTACTTCTAGCCGTAGTATTAATAATAACTAATTTAGAGTTATTTTATCTTCGCCTTCGCTACTACTTCTATACGCGATTAGTATACTTATACCTAATAATCGCCGCCTACTCACTACTAATTAGTAGTTATTACTATTAAAACGGCGATTACTAAGTACTTTTAAAATACTATTTATAATTAAGACTTTAGATTTAATAGCTAACTTTAGCCGTAGCCGTAGCTATAGCTATAGCTATAGTAGAGGCCGTAGTAGAGGCTATAGTAGAGGCTATAGTAGAGGCTAGATAACTATTTCTTCGCTAGATCTTATATAAATACTAATATAAGAATACTTCTTAGCGTACATAGATAATTTCTTTATACTTATAGATAACTTTAATATCTTATAATTACCTATCTATAGGCCTTAAAATATCCTTAAGGTCTAGTAACTAATACGGTAGTCTATACGTTTATTTACTCCCCCTTATTATATATATTAGAATATTAAAATATTAGAGAATTTAATTCCGTACGCTAATTACTATAGGAATATTAAACTAATATATATATTTATATTACGACTTATATAGATACCCGGATAAATCTATAGCGGTGCCCGAATAGATAGCTTTAATTTATTACTAAGGCGGAATAGATATTCGCTAAAAATTAACTATTTTTCGGTATAAATATAGACGTCTATACCGAGGCCTTAGTAAAAGGTTATACTAGCCGATACCTAGAACTAGTAAATATATTATTTATAGTTAAAGGTATTATTATAGATAATTAAGGGATATATCGTAAAATAGTATAGTTAATTAGAGAGGCCGACTAGAATAAAATACTATATCGAAATTTAAATAAAAATAAGGATAATAATAATAATAAGGATAAGAAGAAGACCGACGAAAAGAAGACCTATATACTTAATAATAAAATAAATATTATATATTATTATTATAGCCGACTAGGTTATAAGAAGTATAAGTATTATACTATTAAATATAAAGATAATACTAATTTACCGGATAATATTATAAAAAAGCCTTCTAGAAACTCTAGGGTATTACTAATAATAATACTAATAATAATAAAGAGATAATATACTATAAATATAAGTAGAAAAAGTATATAAAAAATAATTACTTATAGATTAATATAGTATAAGTATAGCCCTAACCCGCTAAAGAACTATAAAGTATTAACTTTAGGATTAATATAAGTATCTAAAGGGGAGGATTAATTAATTAAGCTATAATAGTACTTAGTAATATAGTTATAAAGTAGGTTAAGTTAAAGCTTTAGATATTCGATACTAGATCGGATATTTATATTACGAATAGTATAGTAACTATCGTAAAAAATACGGCGAAAGGACTACTAGATAGTTATAACTTTATAATAAGTAGTAGGATAATCGCTACTATTTACTAATATATAGTATTAATTACGATAGTAGAAGAGAGAAAAGGTTTTAAAACTCCTATAAGCCTCTTAGATATTATTATAATATTAAACTTCTTATACTATATTATATTAGGTAAAAAGTAATACTAGAAAACTAGTAAACTAATCGGCTTTAATATTCTAGTTTCGAATAGCGAGAAAGTAGTATTAGTATTTAAAATAAGCTTCTAAATTAGTAAATATTCGGAAAAACTTAAATTAAGTAAAACTACTTTAAAAGAAATAGTTATAATTAGCCTTAATACTTATCCGGTTAGTAAAGAAGAATAGGATTTTATATTATAATTAGAGTAGTAGAAAAAGTCTAATTTATCTACCGAAAACTCGCCTATCCTAGGCTAAATACGCTAGCGATAACTTATAAGTATACCGATATCGAGGTACTAAGTTAAATAACTTTATATAAAATTAAACGATTAATTAAAGAGATAACTTATATAGTATATAATAAGTTAAAATCGCTATAGTATACCCTAAAGTACTAGTAAAAGAAGGAGATTATCTTAAAAGAAGGTTTAGTACTAGATATTTTATCGAATAAGCCTACTAGCTTATCTAGTTATTACGTTATTTAAGTCGAAAATAATACCTCTAGGCTATAAAAAGTTAGTATTACTAGTACGAAAGTAGAAGTAGCTAAAGAAATCTTAATAATCTTAAAGACTTTTACTACCGAAATAGAGATTCTTCTAATTTAAGTAAAGTATAATAACGGAATAGATATAGGTATCGGGGTAATTAGTAAATATTACTAAAATAGGGTATCCGGTTAAAACCTACACTTATATATTCCCTAGAATAAAATAGTATTACTAAACTTAGGTTTAAACCGATTTTTATATAAACTCGATTAGTTATAATTAATAGACGTATACTTTAGGAGTTTTAGCTATAACTACTTAATACTTACGTAGACTTAATAAATTATATAGCTAGTAAATATTACGAACTTCGTCTATAACGTAAGCCCTATATAATACTATATAGGATAGTGTATATACTAGGTAATTATAAGCGGATCCCCCGCGCCCTACTATAGTAGAGATTTTCTCTTCTCTTTATCTCTATAAATTTATAAACTCTCTATACTAAAGTCTACCTAGTAATCCGGTTTATAATATATTTATAGAGATTAAATTAACTACTATTAGGAATAATTCTAATTTATATTTTATACGCTATCGTTATATTCTTTCGAACCCTTACTTACTAATTATAGCGAATTTACCCTATACTACCCGCCCTTATACTTAGAACCTATTACTATTACTATATCTATACCGAAACTAATAATAATAATTATTATTAATTCCGCCGAAAAAAAGAATAAACTACTATTATAAATATACCCTTACCCTTACTTTTAAAGGTATAGTTCTTATTTTATTCTCCGAGGAAACTATTCCTAATCCTAAATAATACTACTAATAATTCCTTTAGAACCCCTTAATATATAAGTACTTTTATATATTATACCTCGTTTTTATTTATACCCGACCCCGTTTTCTTCTATTATATCCGGTTTAGTAAACTCGCCGAAGAGGAGTATATTTTTACTACTAACTAAACCGAATTAAATTCTTTCGATATTCTACTTATTACTATATTTTAAAAAGAGGCCTAACCCGAATAAGTTATAATAGATACTAATAAAATTAATAAGTATATTCGTAATAACCCGGGTTAAACTAGTAAAACTATCCGTATCCTATCCTCTTATATTACCGTAGTAATTTTATAGTATAATAATTAGATAAGTTAGTACTATAAAGCCTATAATATTTATAGCGCTATTTTTACGAAAAATAAAGAATAAATATCTAAGAATATTAGGTTTTATATTATAATCGATAAACTATATACCGGATATAAGCTCGCTATAGAACGATATAAAGAAGTAGAAGCCGACCTCCTAGCTACTAAAATCTATATTATTTACTTTAAAAATATCGAGAACTAATTTACTACTACTTAGATTACGAATACCCGCCTCGAATATTAAATAATTACTTTATAAAAAAAGAATAAAAAATTAAATATTTAAATCCGCCTAACTTATAAATAGTTTTAGATTACTTTTTCTTTAATTATTTATTTCGGTACCCTATCTAGTACTAACCCCTTAGAGAAGCTCTCCGATAATATAACCCCGAAATTCTTTAATTAGAAAGTCGAAATCTTCTATTTTATTAAAAGATATATAGCCTATAATAATAACGAATAACTAATCGAAATCGCCTTATTTTATATTACTAAGAAAGCTAAAGACTACCTCTTACCTTAAAAATTCTTAGAAACTACTTTTTTTACTAATTTAAATAAATTAATTAAGTATTTAAAATAGTTTTTTATTAATTATAACGAGAAAACCGAATAATATATTTACTAGTCGAAATTCTAATTAGTTAAAAATAGAAATAATAACGAATTCTTTTATAAATTCCTCCTATTCTTTATTTTATTTTATAAACTTTTTAACGATTTTAAAGAAAAACTCTATAAGAAACTACTACTTATACTCCGAGTTAAGATCTTATATAATCTCGAGGACGATAGCTATACTTAATCTATATTCTAGAAAATCTTTCTCTAATAGAGTTCTATTTATACTACTTTTATCTATTAGGAATATACTAAAAACCCTTATATAATAATTAATACTTCGATTTATAGTTTTATTACTACTCCTACTAAATACCTAACTAATAATAAGAATAAATATATTTATATCGAATTCGAATATAATATAAATAATAAAAAGTATTTTAAAGACTTATATTTAAAGTAATTTATTAAAAAAAGAAAATATTTTAAATTCGAAAAAACTAAATATTTTATTTTAAAATACCGAAATATTATTATAAATTAGTCTACTTTTACTATTATTATTACTTCTATTACTACTATTATAAGTAGAGCCCTTCTTATTAGTATAAAGAAAAAGAAGAATATTAAATTCGAAAATAACTATATTTATAATATTAAAGAAGAAAAGGATTTAGAAAACGAGTTAGTTTAAGAAAAAAACTCTTTCTTAAATCCGATTAATATTATTATAAGACTACTAGAGATTAAACTAATAAATAGAAAATTACTACTAATTTAATATCTCTTAAATAATAAATTAGAAAACTTTTTCTTATTTATATAAGTTTACTATAATACTAGAATAATTATTTATATATATATAAACCTTTATATTATTTAAAACTTAATTCGCTAGGGAATAAGAATTATTAAATAATTAAAAAAACTTATTTCTTTTAGCGATTTCTAAGGAAAAGAAACTAGGGAAATTAATTACTACTTTTTTACCGACCTCGTCCTTACCCGATAAAAATTTAAATAATAATACTACTTTTTTATTATAAATATAGAATAAGATATCCTCTTTAAAAAGAAGTTCTTTAACTACTATAGTATCGACTTCTCCCCTACCGACTAAAAACTTATTTAGAAAAATAGGATAATTACTTTTATAACCCTTATATAATTAATTATAATATATCGTAGTATAGGGATTTTATATATTACTACTACTAAATAAAATAATTTCGAAAAATATATCTAAAAAAAGGTAAAATAAACTATAAATTTAATTTATATTCTAATAAATATTATTAAATTCTATAAAAATTTATTTATAAAAGCCGCCTCGATCCCGCCCGAATACTAAGAGTATACTTATATCTTCTCCGTATTAAATATTAAAAAACTATTACTTTACCGACCTAATAATATTTATATTCGAATAACTCGAGTATATCCGCGATTATTTTAAAAAGAACTTAATAAATAGGTTTATTATACTTTTAAAGAGTTTTTTCTTAAGCCTAATTCTCCTTATAAAAAAGTTAAATAGTAAGTACTACTTCTATATAAATTACCGAACCCTAAATACCTATATAGTTTAAAATATTTACCTACTACCTTTTATATAAAATACTTAGAACCTCTTCTATAGGATAAAATAGTTTACTAAACTAGATATTATAATTACTTTTAATAAAATATATATTAACCCCGGGTCCGAGGAATTTATTATATTTAAGACTTATTATAAATCGTATAAGTATCGAGTTATACCTTTCGGTATTATTAATAGCCCTACTAACTTCTAATAATATATTAATAAAACCTTAAGTAGGCTCTTCGATAATATCTATATTACTTATATCGACGATATCCTAATCTTTTTACGAATAAAAGAAGAATATATAAAATATATAAACTAAGTTCTTACCCGCTTTTTAACTACCGGATTTTAATACGATATTACTAAAATAGTATTCTATATATATTAGATAAAGTTTCTCGGATATATTATATCGGCTAATAGTATTTAAATAGACCTTACGAAATTAAGCGATATCGAATCTTAAGCTACCCCTAAACGTATTACCGATATCTACTTTTTCCTAAGATTCTATAACTTTTATTATAAATTTATTAGTAATTATAGTTAATTTATTAGACCTTTATACTAACTAACTAGATATAGCGTAAAATAATAGTAAAGAGAAGAGGAAAAGACTACTTTTATAAGCCTCTATAAGGCTATAACTAATAGGCTTATCTTTATTACTTACGATTTAAACTAATAAATTAAAATTAAAATTAACTCCTCTAATACTATAATAGCTAATATATTCTACTAATTATAAAATAATAACGAATAGTATCCTATATTCTACTATAATTATAGTATAAATAAAGCCGAAGTATAGTATAAGATCTACGATAAAAAAATACTTATACTTATCTTTATAATCTAGGAGTAGAAATTAGAACTCTAAAAACTAATAAAACCTGTCCTATTTATTACTAACTACTATACTTTCGAGTATTTTAGTATAAAACGATATATAAATAGTTATTAAGCCTACTAATTCGACGATTTTATATTATTTAACTACTAAATTACTTACCGATTAGGGAGAGATAATACTATTACCGATAGCCTCTTATAAAAAGGCGAATAAATAAAGATATAAAAAGTACGAAAAGAATAAGAATAATAAATCGCTTTAATACTAACTTTATATATAGTACTTACCCCGGGTATTACCCTACTACTTACGAATTTAATTACTAGGGTCGTAGCCTACTTTACCCTAATAGAAGTAGGCCTAACTAGTAAACCCGAATACCTACTAGAGCTATAACTTAAAAGCCTACTTATTAAATTTAAAAACTTTATTTTAATCGACGAGGTACTCTAATTAAACTATATCGCTAAAAGACCCGAACGAATTTAAACTAACTAAGATAAGGATAATTAGATATTAGAAACGGATTAATTAAAAACTTAAGTAAACTCTAAGTACTATTTATAACTTTAGAACTCTATACTTAATTTATATAAAAAGCCTATAACCGACCTATTACTAGATATAATAGACGAATAAAAATAGAACTTTTATTATATTACTACTACTACTAGAAAAATATTAAGTACGATATAATAGAATACCGGAAAGTATACTATATCTATAAATATAATAAAATTTAAAAAAATTATACTTTTAGGCTATTTTAGCTATTACTTATCCCCGAATACCCCTAGTAGTATATATTAATAAATTATAAAGAACTACTTTTAGATAAATATAGATTTAATAATATCTTTATAGTTATATACCGATTTAGTAAATACGTACTCGTTATTTTATATTACTAAATAATTACTACTTATTAAATTATTAAACTCTTTTATAATTATATATTCCGATATTTTAAACTACTTATATCCGTTATATCTAATTATAGCTTTTAATTTATCGTAAAATAGTAGAAAGAAATATATATTTATCTCGGTATCGAATAAAAACTAAATATCTCTTATTACTTATAGACTAATAAAAATACTGAGATTATAAATTATTATTTCGAGAAATATTTCTTATTTTTTATAAATAAATATAAAATAAATTAGAGTAATTTTATTACTTATACCGACTATATTTAGTTTATAATTTACTACGAAATTATTAATATATTACTAATTAAACTTAAAATAGGGTACTTTTTTCGAAATTACTTCGCTTAAGAACGGATCCCGGATAATATTCTACCTTATAACTACCTCTTATAATAAAATACCTAGATTTAAATATAAATTTATTACGATATATAGGAAACTATAAGAATAAATACCCGAAATACCTAAAAATAATAGTAAAAATAGGCTAATAAGTATTATTATAATATTAATTAAATAATCGGTAATTCTATATATATTAATACCGATAAGTATAAAATATATAACTATAATTAGAATATTAGGTTTTTTAAAATTCTATAATAAGTAAAATACTTATTCGAAATCGATATCCCTATTTTCTAGAAATTATATTACTTTTTTAACCCTAAACGCCTATATAAAACTAAAATTCTTAGTTTACCCGGCTAATATTACCCCGAACTAGAACCTAATTTCGTTAATAATAAACTAGAATAAGAAATCTCTTAGATCCTAAATAACTATATAACGAGGGGGAGACTTAAATACTAAATAGAATAGACCGGGTTTAAGTCTAATAACTAATAATATAATACTAATAATTTTAAATATATACTTATACGATTTAAAGAATATTATAATTAATACCCGAATAGAGTAGGACTACTTTAAAATTTTAAATATTAGTTACTTTATACTACGGATAATAAAGAACCTAAGGAGAGACTAAATAATAATATACCGGCGATTATACCCGAATAGCTATACTAGAAGAATAAATAAAGAGGGGGGTAATATTACGAACTTTATCTATAATATAAGCCTTATATAATACTATATAAGATAGTATATATACTAGGTAATTATAAATAGATCCCCTATACCTTACCGTAGTAGAGATTTTCTCTTCTCTTTATCTCTATAAATTTATAAAATCTCCGTACTAAAGTCTACCTAGTGATCCGGCCCGTAATAGTAAAGCTATAATAGAAAATAAGACTTTAACTAAACTATATAAAATATAGATTTATTAGTACTAACCTCGATTATTACTACTAGATTTTATTAGTAAAATAGTACTATTCTAAATTAAATAAAAACTAGATTAGCTACGAATCCTATAAAATAAAGTAGTAGTTAGAGTAATTAATAATATAAGAGGGAAAGTAGAAACTAGAAGTAAATCTAGTATTTTTATAGGATTCTAAAATTATTATCTTTATAAAATAGTCCTAGAAGTATTAAAGAAAATTATAATTTATAGAAATATAAAATTCTACGAAGAATTCTAGGTTATCGATATTATAAAAGTAATAAAGACCTCCTATATACCTAGGACATTTAAACCTCGATATAAACCTATATTAACCCTAAAAGTAGCTAATTAATTTACTCGCTAATAAGGAGAAGAAAATAAAAATATTAAAAATAATAGTATAATAGCTAGCGATAAGGAGTTAAATTAGTATAAGAATAACTTTTTTAATAGGGTATTTATCGTAAATTAGAACCTAGAAGTATTTAATATATTAGATAAAGTATTCGTAAATTTCTATATTAATTAAGTTAATTTAAATTAGTTAAACTACTATATAGTAATAAAAGGCCTAAACTATAAAAAGTAGCTAAAAGTATATAATACCGAGTTAAAAATATTAATTAATTATAGGATATTCTACTTCTAAAATAGTTTCGAGAATAATATAAATACTATTAATAGTAAAATAATATATAAAATTAAATACGATACCGATAGTAAAATCGTTAAGTATAAAGTATAAATAGTAGTAAAAGGCTTTCGGTAACGAGATAGGGAGGACTTTAATAACTACTATATAAGTATAATAAGATTAGTTTTATAGAAGATCTTTTTAATAATAGCGATAGCCCTAGGCTAGAAGATAATCTAAAAAAATATAGTTAGGGTATACCTTTTAAAAAACTTCTACTATAAGATCTATATACTAGTACTACTTTAAGTCTACTAGTATATAGTAAAGAACCTAGAGGAAGTAAAGAAGTATAGATATTATAAGTATTAGAAGATTATAGAGATGAAAAAGCTATTTTATAGTTTAAAGTAAACTAGTTTCGAGTAGTAATAGAAATTACATACTACCCTAAAGGATATAAGGTTTCGCCTTAGTTTATACGACTCCGCTGTATATACTAATATCGAATTATATATTAAGAAAAATTGCCCTGAGCAACGGCGTTAAAAGGCTTAAAGTATTAACGTATCTTTTTATTAATTTAAATCCGATTATAGATAGAAATACTAGCCC
>JAOYNU010002120.1:0-19014 GCA_026745395.1 Tympanopsis confertula
CTGTGCGCATCTGTAGACCGCTCCAGAACTTTTGGATTTTCTTAGAGACACGTACCACGGTTGGCAGGAAATTAAAATAGGACAAAAGTCTATCCCACGCAACCCTGACGAGGCCGTCGACCCCCCGCATCCGCCTCCGCCTCCGCCTCGTCCGCCCGTCGCCGCTGAGACTAACCTGCTTTTCTTTCAAGCTTCAGCGCTAAAAACCAAGCCACCACAGCGTGCTCTGGCCTGCCTGGTATGGTGTCTTTGGATGCCGCGAATCTATCCTTGTCAAGACTATCATTGCAGACCATCATTGCCAAGACACAGCATCACATTCGTACACTGTCGACAAGTTACCCCCCTCCCCCAGATTGTCTTGTGTATCGCACACGCCCAGGCGAGCTAAACATGCCGAACTCCGCGTGTGGATTCCCCGGCAGCCAGAATTGCCACTTTGCTCTTCGCCCCGGCCAGAGCCCTCCAGTGACCACCCTCTGTATCATCCCGCAACAATACACAACGGTCCGTCTGCTGGCCCCTGGGAGCGTGGGCGCTACTGGCCTAGCGGAAAACTTACACTGTCACCATGTCACCATTCCTGCTCAGTTGTCAGGCGTGCGTGCCGGCCATTCTCGGCCAAGGGTAGGTCCGAATGGGAGCGCAAAGCTCGTCCATCCAAGAGCTAAGCGGGAGAGGGAGTGTATCGAAAGAAAGAAAGAAGGAAAAAAAAGAAACCACTAAAAAGGGAAATTCTTTTCAACTATCATGTGCTGCAAAACTTGTTTTCTCAAACTCTAAGATTATAGTATAGGCCAAAAGGAGTTATCATATTCACGTAATGAACGGACAGTCCCAAGAAATGCCGGTGCGTATGGTGACTGGTTGTTATGGGCCTGTGGCCATTTGACAACCAATAAGGTCCTGGCCGGAGGACGCACCGGGCGCCGATGACCTCCCTGGGTACTTGGGCCTCCTCGGACCGTCCCCGGATCGGCAACGGCCTCCGCTTCGTACTTTTCTGGTGCGTGCTGGGAGAACAGGCGGCCGGAACTTGGTGGAGCAGGCTATCACGACGCATCAATGGTAACAGTTGAAGTAGCCTCGCTTTGATGTGCACTGCAAATTCTCAGTGACACGTTGAGATAGACGTTTACTGATACAGAGGCAGCCACCGCAGTTCGCTGTCATAGCAGCTCGGCAAGCTTCGAATGGTTGTAGGGGAACTGGTAATTGCCTGGATGCTATGATAATCGGTTCCGAGTGGCCAAGTGACATTTTCACGACGCGGTGCGGGAACGGAGGGATATCTTCCCAGTGGTACGAAACACCCCAGCGACTCTTTTACCACCGACTGCGAAGAATAAAAGGAGGAACCCAAGCCAGGCTACCAGGAAGATGGAGATAACTACTGCTCATGCAATATACTTGAAGCAACACCTGGTAGTCCAGCCAGGGATATATAGATATATATGCAATAGAGCATCCCAGGGCAATGCTATTATTGGATATGCCACTGATTCCCGTGGAAATATCTGCGTCATACAGTCGAGGTGTCGAGAGACGTGCCTTTAAATCCTCTGCCCACTCCTGGCGAAACCAAGGCGTATCATCAGCAGTTGTGCCATGTTCATCCAGCCAGTCAAAGGGAAGATATGTGGCACAAACGCATTCGTCAGCCTCAATGTCCTGGCTTGACATGATCACTTTGCTTACTATATCGAGTTGCAATGATACTACGGGCGGGCTGATCGGGGAGCTTGAGTGCCATATATGAGTGCACATGGCCGGAAGACCTCCATGTCCAGGTGTCCACCCCTTTGATACATACGCCGCTATTAGCATCGCCCTGAACAACCTCTATCGAGGTGCAATTTCAGCCTGAGGCCAAAAGACCTGCCCAGCCAGCCCTCTTTATTCTCAGGCTCATTGGCAGGGTGGACTGATATATCATGTAATCCTCCTCGCCTGCCTAATCGTTCACGGGCCATGACGTATCACTCAATGGTTCTCGTGTTTCTGAAAAGGGAAATCGTTCCTTCCACTCTCAAGAGCCTCGTGACCCACTTCCGATGACTCTTTTATCGCCCCCAAAAGATAAGGCATTGCCTCCAGTCAGCAAGGCTACGGCATCACCATCACCATCTCCATCTCCATCAACCCAGACACACCGAGCTCGCAGCCATGGATCTATCCGCCGGCACCAAGAACAGCGCCAGCCAGCGGCAGGAATCGTTCCCGACTGTCGACGAGGTCTTTGAGCGGCTCAAAGTCACCCAAATGAACGGCGGCGTGCCCTCGGCCTCGGACACGGCCATCCTGCTCGACTATTGCATCATGCTCGAACGCAAACTCGACAAGGAACGCGAGGAGAGCCAAAAGAAGCTCAAAGACGCAGAGGACACTGCCGGCGAGCAAATCATTGCCATCAAGACCACGTTCCATCAGCTTCGTCGCGACTGGATCACCCGTGAAATCCAGTTCAAGGACCAGGTTAAAAAACTAGAAATCAAGCTCTGCGAGGAGTCACTACAAGGCATGGGGGCAGTCTACGAGACGCGTCGATACAGCTTGCTGGACACGTCAAAAACGTTTCAGCGGAGCGTTCAAGAGCTTCTCGAGATGAAAGACGGCAAGTCAATAGTTGCCTGTTTTTTTTTTTTTTTTTCGTTTGACCTTGGTGCCTATTTCCCTGCGGAATCACGACAAACGCACACCGGGTCCGTGCATCACCCAGCTTCTATGGTCTCGTCAAGCGACTGATGCGTGATCCTCCTGATGACTTTTGGATGGCGCCAGAAACAAATTTTGCTGACTCGGCTGCCATCCAGGCATTGGCTATGCCAGTCGCAACGATCTGGGTACGACCCATCTCCCCACTCCCTCGCCACAGTCGGAAGCCAGCCCACCAGTCTCGAATCCTCCCCTTCATGGCCTGGCAGGTGACGATCATGAGGCAGGTGACGATCATGACGGTGGCCATGATGTACGGTGGCCGCAGCCTCACCTGTCTGGTGGTGTCACAGATCATGCTTGTGAGCCTTGCCAGCACACCAGGATGGCCAACCGCGGCTCAAAAGTCACTTTTATCAACGACGTCGAAGAGGAGGAAACAGGCAACGGACTTGACGAACATAACGGGCATGTTGTTGCCAAGGACCAGCCGAGTTCAGACGAGGACACCCAGCACGGTGGTGATAGTGGCGGCTGCGATCTGAGCGTTGCCGATGACGACGACGCCAGTGTCCATGACAGTCAACGTCCAGCCACCGGGGCGGACGACCAGACCAGTCCTCTCCACCAGCCTGCCGCCCAGCGTCCAGGTGCTGCCAGAAGCCGAGATGGCAGCGCTACCAGAGGCGGGTCGGCTTACCCGCACCTTCAGCTCCTGCATCTGAGCGATATACCCGGGCCCCACAACGACGATGGCGCTGCTCTTGTGGACACTTCTCCGTACCTGGGCGCAGTCGGCAGACGCTTCTCATTCCTCCCAGGCGACGACTTCCTGCCGGGATCCGTGAACACGCAGGCGACGGTCGAGCAACTGCCCGGCCTGGCGGGCTTGGCCGTGTTTGTAAGCAATGCTCCTGCAGGCGTTGCCTTTTTGGTATCGATGTCTTTATTCCTGACAGGTACAACCGTGACGAATCCCGCTGATGGCGCATGTGCCTCCACACATAGGATAGCCTTGTGGCGCACGTGGACGAAAAACTCAAGGCGAACACGGCCTTGGCCTCGGTAAAGGCAAAGGCGGCAGACGGCGGGGATTTCGACCCTCTGAAAGTAGACTTCTTCAAAGACACGGCCGGTTGGTCTTGGAGCAATGACGAGGACGACGCAAAGTCTCAAAGATGCGACTTTGACCGGCTCCAAAAGAAACACGAAGACGAGAGGCTCGCCTTTCGCCTTGCCGTCCCCAAGGATCCAGTCACGGGCCAATACATCTTCAGGCCGTCACTCCCGAGAAACGAGCCGCTGGGGGTACTTGCGGAGAGGGAAGCGGAGGCGCTGAGCAACACGTCCCGCATGCCCGCCACAAGCTCCCAGATGGCCTGGCCGCCCGTCCGGAGGCAGCAGATTGATGCGGCTCAACGCGACGCCCCCAGAGCTGCCACTCAGCGCTCGCGCAAGGCGCTGTTTGGGAACAGAGCCGAAACTCGCCCGGCCTGGGAACACAAGGCCCAACAGACCCGATAGACCTTGGAGAAGTTGCATTGGCCAAGACGTTTGGCCACAACGCATCACGACACAACATATCACGGCACCTTGGACATAGCGCCTCGGGCCAACCATATCGTGTGCCGGTGGCGAACTGCATTCTTGTGTTTTCTTCAAAGGCAAGCAAAGCCGGATTGATATCTTTTTGTTCCCCAAACACAGCACGACAGGACGGAATGATGCGTGATGAGACTCATGGCAGCTTCATGTTAGCATCGGACATTGGCGAAGCGGGATGGTAAATCTATTGCATGGCATTTCATGGCGTGAGGGTCTGGGGGTTTCGTTGGCTTTTTCTGTGCCAAGAGTACTCCAAAGTTGAATTTACGGAAAGGACACTAGGGTCGGGTTGACTGGGGGGATCAAGAATGGGACATGTATATACCAAAGCCCCATCCATCCTCTTTAGTGCCACGGACAACCGTCCATCTTGTGGGAGACTTGACAGTTGGGACATGCACTTCTGTTGATGGAATGCTGGTTTGGAGCTCTATCTGGGCTTGTCCACGACGGGCGATGAACAAGTAAATGGGAATGTATGCATATATGCCCGTTGGTGTTATGCAGATGTGGACGTGATGGAGACACAGTGAATATATACAGACACAAGGATACATCCGCGTAAAGATATCGAGTCGAGATTGGAAGAGCACATGGAAAGGTTCCTGTCTTCTCATCGTACCTCTGGCCACCGAAACCCCTATGCTGGCAAATCGTCGAATATAACTACTATACAAGGTATTGAGGAGCTACCATCTCTTTGCTTTGCCTGCTCTGCGCCTTTCTTGAGAAATCCGTACACGAGCCGCCCGTGAGTAGTTCGTCTGCTATATATAGTCAAAACATGGCATGCTATATATAGCAGCAATGACTGATATGCTGTGGAGCTGTGCACACATGGTTGACTGCCACGAACCGACCATTTCGCCATCCCATCAATCGTGCCTATTGCCCTGCCTGCCCCTATCGACGAGGGGTGGCCACCAACGAGATATCGGCCATCGTCCCATCACACAAGACGCCCAAAGTGCTTGATTTTTCCTTTTTCTTTATAAGCATGTGCTGTCTCTTAATAAAATAAATCTCCGGCCTTTTGCCGCTTCTGCGCCTTTCCGGCAAACAGCTCTTTGCCTTGATTCCCAGCAGGCTCGCCCCCGCCCAGCTTGTCCGGGAACAGCTCCCGGGCAGACTTGTCGGCGGAGCCTTTGATGGAGAAACCCGACGGGCCGCTGATGCTCTCGCTCGCTGCGCCCTTGATGGTGAGGCCGTTACTATTATTAATATTACTATTATTGTGATGCTGATGATGAGGATGATGGTTGGTGCTGCCGCTGATTCCAGGGGCTGCCACGTCATCCGGGTGGATCTGGTCTTCGGATTCGAGTCTTGCCGACCCAAAGACGGACTCGAGTTGGTCGAGTCTGTTCTTTGCGTTGAAGCCAGCAATCTTGCTCTTGCTGCTGCCGCTGGGGAAAAGATCGTTGGAAGACCCCCTGCTGCGGCCGTGCGTGATGCGGTCCTTGAGAGCCTGGCCCAATATCCTGTTGCGGGAACGGGCTTCGTCGCGATTCAGCGACTGCTGGCCGGGCCGCCTCGGGCGCGGAGATCGGGACCGTGATCTGTCCCGCCGCCCGGGCGATGCCGATCTGTTGCGCGTGGAGCCAGACCCATCACGCAGCCTGGGGAACAGCTCTCTTTGTTGGCTGCCACCACCACCACCACCCGGGAACAGCTCCTTGTCTCGGTTGCCGTTGGCCGGGAAAAGCTCCTTGTCCCTGTTGTCTCTCCTCCTTGCGCGGTCGTCATCTGGCCCGTACCCATCGTCGTCGGGCGTGCGGGATCTGCCTGGGCCGGCGCTCGTGGGCTCGTCGTAAAAGTTCTCGTCAAAGCGCTCGATCTCGTCGTCGTCGCGGTCCCTCCTCCCCGCGCCGCCGTTCCTGCCGCCGCCGTGCCTGCTGCCGCCACCGCCGTTGCTCCGGTCGCGGTACCGCTCGCGATGATCGCGCCTCCGGCGCTCCTCGGGGTCGTACTCGGGGTGCAGGAGGTAGAATCTGCTGCGCGACGCGGCGCCGGCTTGCTTGCGATCGGCCGTCAGCGCGAACCTGACGCTCAGGGCCACGTCGGGCCTGGCGGCAAAGGGCTTGGCGGCGAGCACCTCGAGAGGAGGCAGCTGCGTGGGATCGTTGAGCGGGAGGGCGCTGAGAGCGATGATGGCGTCACGCGCCGAGGCTGGCGTGTCGAACGGCAGGTTGGCCGACGTGTCGTCGATCCACTCGACGCGCAGTGGCGCGCTCCCGTGGTGCGATGCCACGTAGGCCTTGATCTCGTCGGTCGTGAGGGTGTCGAGCCCGCGGATGTGCACCTTGTCGGGGACTCTGGTATGGGAGTCGCCGTCCTGCGGCGTGCTGCTGCCGCCGGGAAGATGGGTTGCGGTTGCTGCGGACGCCTGGCGAAGGCGAAGTGCGCGGATCAGTGGCCATGGACGATTCTTTTTTTCTTTTTCGTCATCTTTTGCAACGAGGACTTCCAGCGCGAGACTGCGGCATCCTGGGCTGGCTTACCTCGTACGCGGGCTCGAAGGCGCTGGGGAAATCGTGGGCCATGTCGGCCGAGTCGCCCATCTCAATGTCAAGATCCATCCTGGCGTCTGCTCTGTGTTTTGTTCTGCACAGGAAGCTGATGATGTCTTGTAAAATGATGTCTAGTGCTGTGATATCTTGTGCTGTATATGATGGAGAGGCTGTTGGGGCAGTGCCGCTTCTGGCTTAGCGTAGATAGCGGATATAGCACGTGATGGACAAAATAGCCAGGTGAGCGGTGAGGCTTGCAAACCGCTTACTCAGCTTCGGTGACCTCGACACAAATTGGAAAAACAGCCCCACTATCTAACTAGATACTCGACGTCGTCTCTTTTCTTGCACGCAGGATCTCGCATCACCTCTCCAATGGCAGCCACTCTCACGTCCCTCCTGCGCTCCTCGACCATCACCGACCACGACGAGATCCTCGAGGCTGCCACGGCCGCTGCGTCCCAGAACCCTTCCGACATCCTCGCGCAGCGCACGCGGGTCGTCGCCCTCCTCAAGCTCGACCGCTTCGACGATGCGCTCGCCGCCCTGGCCGAGGCTGGCGATGCTGTGACCCGGCACTGCAGCGCCGACAAGGCATACGCTCTGTACAAGACGGGCCGGCTCGACGAGGCGGCCGCCGCTCTCTCCTCCTCGGCTGTATCAGGCTCAGGCCCTGGCTCGGAACAAGGGGGAGAAGAACCCCTCGATCTGGACGCCAAGACAGCACACATTGCCGCCCAGGTGGCGTACCGGTCCGAACGCTTCGCCGACGCCTTCGCCACGTACGCCGCCCTGCTCTCGTCCCGCGGCCGCCAAGCCATCCCCGAATCCGAGCAGGGCGACCTTGTCATCAACCTCGCCGCCACTGCTGCGCAGATTTTTTTCGCAGGCCAGGGCGGGCCGGAAAAGGTGTGGCAGAGGGCGGTGCAGAGTCCCGACGAGATCGAGGGCAGCTTTGAGACGCTGTTCAACTTTGCGTGCGAGTACCTGGCCCGCGGCGAGGTCGAAAAGGCCGACGTGTTGCTTGGCAGATCCCTGGCCCAGTGCGAAGCCGCCCAGGACCTGTCCGACCAGGAGAGGGAGGCCGAGAAGCTGCCCATCCTCGTGCAGAGGGCCCATGTGCTGGGGAGGCTGGGCAAGACGCAGGACGTGCTGAAAATTCTCGAGTCGGTGGTATCCAGCCAGAGGTGCGTGTCTGTCCTATGCTGCGTGTCTATGCTTGTCTTTCTGCGTGACTCTCTCTCTCTCTCTCTCTCTCTCTCTCTCTCTATTCTGCTTGTCTCTAGAGAGAGAGGCAAGGAGCATAGAGATTCTGCTTGTCTCTCTCTATGCTGCTTGTCCATGCTGATTGTCTCTGTTGTTTCATCGCTGACCCCCACCAAGCTGCCCTGCCGAGCTCCTCGTCATTGCTCGCAACAACATCGTAGCCAATACGGCGTCAATCTGCACGAATCCATTCGTCATACAGCGCGCCTTGCAGGCCCTCGACGTCTTCAAGCGCCCCGACACGCTCTTCTCGTTCCAGACGCGCCACCTGGATCGCAATGCCCTCGTGGCCGACCTCCACGCCCAAAAGTTCGCCGGCGTCGTTTCCCGCACCACCAAGCTCCTCTCGTCGGCGCCCCAGCCCAGCACCTCGGCCACGGCATCGTACCTTGGCTCCCTCAACGCGGCCGCCTACCTCGCCCTCAACGACAAGTCCAACTTTGCCAACACGTCACCATCCCCGATCAAGCACCTGCAGCGCCTCATCGCCAAGTCCCCCAACCACCTGGGCCTGGTCCTGGCCCTGGCCCAGCTGCACGTCGATGCGGGGAATCACGACGCCGCCCTGCGGGACATGCGCGCATTCCTGCGCCGCCAGGAATCCCGCGACGACGCTGGCGCTGGCGCTGGCGCCGCAAACAACATCCGCTACACGCCGGGATTGCTTGCGCTCGCCATGGCCCTCCACCGCAAGCTGAACCACCAGTCCCTCCTGCGTCTCGAGCTTGCTCGCGTCGTCGCCCACTACGCCAAACACGACATTGCCGCCGCCTCCCCTCTCTTCCTCCAGGAAGCGGGCATCGAGCTCCTGCGCTCCCCTGCCCCGGCACATGTCGCGCTGGCCGGCACCGCCTTTGAGTCGCTCTGCTCCGCCGGCAGCCCCTCGACCATCGCCCAGGCCGGCCTCGTCGCCTCCTTTGCAACCACGGCCCCCTCCAAGGCCCAGCCATATCTCTCTTCCCTGCCGCCCGTCAATTCCCTGATTGCCGACATTGACGTCGACGCCCTTGTCCAAGGCGGCGTCGCCACGGTCCTCCTCAACACTTCCACCACCGCCTCCACCACCACCAAGAAACGCTCCGCCGACGAGGCGGGCGCAGCCGCTGCCAAGCCCAGGCCCAAGCGCAGGAGAAGGCTTCCCAAGAACTACCAGGAGGGAAAGGTGCCCGATCCGGAGCGCTGGCTGCCTCTGCGCGACAGGAGCACCTACAAGCCCAAGGGCCGCAAGGGGCGCAAGAAGATGGCCGAGGCAACCCAGGGTGGCATCGTCAAGGACGACGAAACGCCCGAGTCAGCCGGCCCGCCAAAGGTGGAGCGGGCGCCAATGCCGATGCCGCCGGCCGCGAACAAGCGCAAGAAGAGGGCCAAGAAATGAGCACGGAGTGAATGCCGTGTACATTATCTTGGTGGGGAGAGAGCCTTTTTTATCTCTGATGTAAGAAAAAGAACACATCAATGCCGTACATCTGTAGCAGTGCAATAGTTTCGTGGACCAGCCTCACTCACTTGCAGTTGGTGTTTATGGAGAATATCGCAGCCCGTCCAAGTGCAAGGTGACCTGCTACGGCTTGACTACAGATACAAGTATTATAGTGTGGCCGACGCAGTTAATTAGAACTTGTTGCCCACCAAGAAAAAAACACTTTGCTCGCTGGCCTCGCTGTTTTCTCGTGCCCTCGTTCCATATAGAAAAAGGAAACCAAGTCTAGTTTTGTTTGGCTAAAGCGTAAAGCTACTCATTCCGCAAAGAACGGAAATACTGATAAAAGGACATGAAAGATGATGAAAAATGATATAAAAAAGAGAGAGACCGTTAGGTAGTCGGGCGTCGGTTTTGGTTTCGTTTGGGTATGGTGATTTTTTACAACAACAAGTACAACGGGAGCCCCCCGTCCGCCTTTTCTCCCTCACTTTAAAAGACTTGTGTCATGGCTATTTTCAAGTCATGACCCTCGCTTCTCTGGCACATCTCTCCACGGCTCCTTTGCTTCGTCCACGCGTGCCATCCAAGCGCAGCCGCAGACGGACCCCGAGAAGCATCTCTCCAACACCTCCACTATGGTTGTTGTTCTAGATCGCTAAAAGTCTCGCCGTCCGGCTTCGGGGAATGATCCTCTGACTGCGAGCTCAAGTTGGAGGTTGAGCGTGAGACGAGGAGGCTCAGCGAGCTCATCTGCGTCGGCAGCAGGACGAGCCTGCGGCCTTCCCTGTTGCCATCGTTATCCTCGCCTTCACTCTCCCGCTCCTCGGCAATGTCGAGATCGGGCGGCAGCGGCGTGCGCCGACCATCAGAAAAGCTCACTGCCGCATCGCTGTCATCATCCGAGGGGATGGCCAGTCGACCCGTGGCCGAGGTGACACGCGCAGCCTGGGCGGACGAGTATTTCCTGTGCAGCTCGCGGAAGCTTCGGGCTGTGGCCGTGTCGGTGCTGGCCGCCGACTCCCGGTGCGATCTCGTAGGCATGAAATCGCTTGCCGAGTGAGCATGGCCGGCAGCATCATGGCCAGCATCATGGCCAGCATCTTCCTCATCAACCACGGCAACAGAAGAGCTTGAGGCGCCATGAGCTGTAGACACAACGACGGCTGACGGCGGAGGTGCGCTGTCGTCCCCCAAAGTCTGCCTCCTCTGCCGCAACTTCTCTTCGTTGGATATGCTCTGAAACTCGCTGCCAAAGTTGATGACTGACGCCTTCTTGCCGTGGACGACAAAGCTGCCGGCGCCACGCGTAAGGACGTCGTCGCGGATGGGTTCGTCGGGCATGGCGATGGTGCCCTCCTTGCCTGCGACTCTCTTGTTGCGATGTGACAGATGGCCAGCGCCCTCCCTAAGCGTACGCTGGAGGCTTCGGCGGATCTTGCTCCTGTCCATCCTGTCTGCCGATCCGGGCGCATCCGTCTCGTCGTACATGCCACTGATGAGCTTGGACGTCCTATCGGGAGAGCTGACCGGCGCCGCCTCCAGGAGACCAGCTTCGCGGAGGAGCTCCTGTTCGTTCTCATCGTCGATGCGGCCTGTCTTCTTGGGGGTCTGGCCGTCAAATGACGCAGCATCTTCGTGCGTATCCTGTCTCCTGACCGAGGGAATAACAGCGCGGGGGCTGGGTGGCGGGCTGCCAGAGATGGCGTGCGGGTATTGGTCCTGGGTTGCGATGGAATCAGGCCGGACAGAAGTCGTCTTGGACCTTGTCGGAGACGCGCGTAATGCATCGCTTGCGGAAGCATTGCCCTTGACCGACGTGACTGGAGACGCAGGAAGCATGACGTTATTTTGAGAGGAACGCGGGCTGCTGGGTGTTCCGGGAGCGGGGGATGATGATGAGCAAGGCGCCGGAGGCTCCACCTGGGGCAGAGCGGGCTTGCCAGGGGCGGCGGCGGCATCCTTGGGTTTGAACAGAGGAGGGGTGTTGTTCAGACGCTGCTCCTCGTCAAGATCCTCCAGCAAAATGTCACGGTGGCACTTGAGCCTCCACATCTCGACGCGCGTCCACTTTAGCTGGGCCGACATTCTGGCCGCTGCGAGAAGCACGTTCTCTCGTGTCTTGGCCTGGATGGGTGCCAGGATTTGCAGGTGTCGGGCATTCCGGAGTTGAGACTCCAGCTGCTTCTCCGTCGCGGCGAGCTTCTCGTTTGCCTCGACAATCTTTTGCCTCATCACCGTGCGCCGCGCCACCAAGATGTCGTCCGCCATCTGAGGATCCATTTTACTCCTCGAAATCGAAACCTCGCCGGTGGGGGTTTGTATGACCTGGGTCGCATCCGAGGAGCCCAACAGCCAGGTGGACCTCCTGTTGTGGTGGCCATCATAGTTCCCGCCAATGACGCCGCGTATCCTGACACCAGATGTCCTGAACGCGGCCGCGTAGTTGAGCTTCGCCAGCCAGTCATTCATCTCCTCCTCCGAGTCCGCCAACAGAACCTCTTCGAACCCGCCGTGAGGGACCCATATGAAGGCGTTCTTGTGTTTCTTGTACGTCGAGTCCACCAGCGCGACCGCTCCGTCAGTCGAGATGTGGCTGTCGGGCTTGAACTGCTCGAGCGGGGGCTTGAAGATGAGGGGGGAGTCGTCGTGGCCTTGCTTGACGTGGGTCTCGTACTGCATGATGAGGCTCTTGATCCAGGCCGTGTTCCTGAAGAAGTACAGCTGGGATCCTGTCAGTATGGCGCCCCACTCCTGCCACGGGGATCTCGTCTTTTTCTTCTTGAAATCCTTGCGCCACAAGAGACCGACTTTGGTGATCTTGATGTCGACTATGCCGGGGTGCGACGATTCGGGGTTGGTGGTGGTCTTCTCCGACATGAAAGCATCTGGCCGCGAACGAGCAGATATTATCTGCAGCACCCCTGTCCTGAAGAACGCCTTTTGCAGGTGGTGCAGATCCAGGCTGCTGGCGGTCCCGAGGTAGTTGTAGTTGTCGTCCAGGTTCATGACATCGCGGAGGCTCGGTCGCAGCTGGCCCAGTTTGCCGTCAATGATGAGGTTGTAGGGATCAATCATCTCCTTTGACGTGCGTCGCAACGCGTCGGTCCCGCCGCCGGCGAAGAAGGCCTTTTTGCGCAACTTGTGCGAGATGATGCGGTCGCCATTGATATCCAGGTCGTCCTCGACATGGATAAAGGGCGTGTACGAGATGTTGTCGTAGAAACACTCGAGTATGTCATCAAAGATGCCCTCGCCGCGCGTGTTCTTGAGGTAGTCCGATTTTTGCATCTTGTGCTTGTTGTTCTTGTTGAAGACGTCGGTGTGGAGGATGAGGAGGGAGAAGGCGATGAAGTAGGCCTGGTCGGGGGTCGAGTAGATGCCGGGATTGCACTCGTGGTAGCGGTTGGCAAAGGCCTGCAGGCACCTGTCGATCTGCTGGGTTTCCTTGGGGAGCTCGGCTTCCATCAGGAGCTTTCTTATGGCCATGTCCATCGGATCGCCGAAAAAGCTGAAGCTTCGCATGTAGCTGCGGAGCGCGGCCTGGGCGAACGCGTCTGTTGCCTTGGACAGCAGGCTGGCGACGACGCCACGGCTGACCACCTCCTCCAGGCGCGCAAGGTACTTTGCCGGGGTGTCGTCGTCCCGTCGCTCGGGCAGCACAAATGACGGCTCGCGCTGCATCTGGAACGAGCTGTTTTTGGCCGAGCCCGGCGTGGACGGCGTCAGGGAGCCGGTCCGGCCGAGTTCCGAGTTGTGCCGTAATCTCCCGAGCCCCAAAAGATCGCCAAAGCTCTTGCGTCCTGTCGTCGACGAGGTGCGGCTGGCCGAGGGCGGTGGGTGGTGGTGGTCTTCCATCGAGTCCCGGCTCGCCGAGCTCAGCGTCGACGACCTTCCCCTGAAAGTCAGCGAACGTGTGGGAGACGAGCCCCCCCCCCCGGACGGGTTGGTACGGGTGACAGTCAGGGCCGCCCCAGCCGATGCACTTGCGGGACGCTCGGCAAACGAGGGTCGCGGCGGCGTGACGGAGCCCTGAGAGCCCGACGGGCCGAAGGGGACGAGGGACGAGCGGGACGCGGACAAGCCGTTGCTGCTGTTGTTGTTGTTGATGCTGGCGTTTCCGGGAGGATTTGGTTGCTGTGAGCTCTGCGGCAGGTGAGAAATGGGGAACAACTCGGGCGGCTTCTTTCGCAAGCGGAAAAACGTCGTGGTTGTCTTGACGGTTGTGTGGGTGGTGGTGGTGCTCGCGTAGATTGCGGAGCTGGCGTCAGATCGGGACGAGTCGGAAACGCGACTGACGGGAACAGCAAGCACGGATGCTTCGTGTTCACCGTAAAGGGGTGGTGGTGGGTTGGACGTGACGGGTGTGGATGGAGCTGTAAACGTGTTGGGGGCTTCCGCATTGACCCCCTCCACCTCATCAGGCCTGATGGATGCGGCCAACGGGGATGGTTTTGCGGCTGCTGCGGCGGCGGCGGCGTTGTCGGACGACGATTTCGTCAGGTCCGGGTTTTGCTGGAATGCGCTGAGCATGTCATCAAGACTGGCAGAAGCACCAGAGTGTCGCATGCGGATTGCAAGACTAATGCGCGATCGCTTCTTTTTGGGCACGTTCAGGGTTGTCGAGCTCGCTTCTGGCGTCGTCGTAGTCGCGACACCCTCGGAGGCTGGACGACGGGGGGGGGGGGACAAGAACTACGTCAGCAACACACATCTGACAGGGGGACAAGTAAGACGGCAATTGTGGTGTAAGTAGAGACAAAAGCCAGCAAGCCAGACACACTCGTCAGGGGGGGAGGGAGAAAAAGGATTTACAATCAAGATACGACGGCGACGGCGGCGGTAACCAACCTCGAGGCAACGGAGGGGGTTTCTCCTTCTCAGCGTCCCTGCGAGCCCTCAGAGAGAGCTGCGAGTCGGATGCGTTCCTGAAGCGTAACAGTGAGAAGCGGCGACGCTTGTTCTCGTCGTTCCGGTCGACGCCGAGTCGGGGCAGGTGCTGGCCGGGGACCTGAAGAGACTGGGAAGCTGAGACGGTGGGGGCTACGGCGCTTGAAGGCCGCAGGACCTCGGGTCTCGGCTCGTTGACCGCTGGGACATCGTGGGATTTTGTCGGATGCAAGAGATCATGCCTTGATAGCCTGGTGTCGGGGTCCATCATGTAGGCCCCTGGGTAGCTGCGTTGTCCGGCTGCTGGCTACTGCACAAAGATGGCGTTAGGCGGTCATCGAGGTGCCCGTAACAGCAAAGCACAGGAAATGACAGCTCATGGATGGATGGGAGGGACGAGTTGTTGGGGGTTTCGTCGAGACCGAGGGAGCGACGAGAAGCAGGAAAAGAATGGAGGGGGAAAAAAAAATCGAGTCAAGGGAACGAAAGGATCTGGTGCGACAGGCTGGATCTGTTAAAAATCAAGGAATCGGGCGATGAAGAAAGATGCAATTCCTCGTCGCCACGACCGAATTCGTATTGGGGTTGGAGAGGGAAAAAAAGGATTCCAGCTGGCTGCTGCACGTAATAAGAATATAATAATGGGTTAGTTAATGTTGGCTATTGGGGTCGGGGGTCTTGAGAGCGAGGTGGTTCTGGAAAACCACAGCCCCTTGCTCCTTCCTTGCTCCCTTGTTGCACTCTGCAGGAAATTGACCCACTTTCCTTCGGAAGGAAGCAAGGCTTGCTTACGTCTATCTGACATCAGACAGTTGGCGCCGGGTGCAGCCACATCGAGTATTAGTCATCAACCTACTGAGCAAAGTCAAGATAGGAATGAATCTTTCAGAGAAAAGACTGCAGACTATCTACGTGACGCGCAAGTGTGATCTTGTTCAAGACTGATTGCGATTAAACATGCCATGCAGAAACGTGTCTCACGATCTTTTCATCTAATCTAATAATCTTCGTCAGTTTTACGTCGAGCGAGTCATGGAACATACATCCCTTTGTAGAGGGTACCTGGCTCGAGATCCGACTATGCCCCAACCGAAAGGCTGAAAGCATGGGCGGTGGGGTATCGGATACAAGCCCAACTCCTTACTTGAGCAGACTTATCTGACTTCTTCCTGGCACATCAAGCTGCCAACAAAACTGGCCAACTTTCTTTCTGCCTAATACAACCGACTTGGGCTCAGACTTGTTGACAATCTGAGCCATGCTGCCCCGATTTGAGCTGCTGCTTCTGGGGCTGACGACTGCAGCAACGCTGTCGTCGGCCGCCACCGTCCCCATGGCAGCCCACGCCTTTGAAGAGTATCCGTCGACTCTCAGGTCTCCCGCGCAGCCGTCGAATCCCAGGCCGGCGCTTTTCCCATGGCTCACCTGGCTACGCGACGGCGCCATCGGCCTCGTCTTTGGCCACAAGAAGATGCCAGACCAGCCGTACCGGTACCGGCTGCCCGTCGACAGCTACCACGCCCAGCTGATGGTCGTCCGGTTCAACATCACATCGCAGGAGGAGGAAAAGGCGCTGGCCGAGACGGCCGAGACGCTGCAGCTTGACGTGTGGGCCACTGGCGAGGGCTGGGTCGACGTGTCCTTTGCCAAATACCGCATCAAGACGGTCCTGTCGCTTCTCCCGCCGGCGATGCACACGGCTTTCCGTCCGTTGATCACAGATATGCCCCGGGCGTTTGCGGAGAGCATGTACTGCGAGTCGTGCGCGCAGGAATACCAAGATCATGACACATCGTCGGACCCGTTCTTTGACAACTACCAACCATTAAATGTAGGCTGCGTCACATTCTGCTGTGTTGTGTTGTGTTGTGTCGGTTGTGTCGTGTCGCATTGTATTGTATTGTTATGCATGATAAGGTTATGCTGACGAGCCTTGCAGGTCATCGAGAGCTGGATGCAGCTGATGCAGTCCATGTTCCCGTCCTTTGTGTCGACGTTCACGATGGGCACGTCGTGGGAAGGACGTGACATACTCGGCCTCCGGCTGTCGACGCGCCCCCCCCGCGATCCAAACCAGCCGCCGCCCGAGGACCCCCCCCGCAAGACCATCGTCCTGGTGGGAGGCATGCACGCACGCGAATGGATCAGCACTGCCGTTGTCAACTACGTCGCATGGCAGTTCATGCTCGGGTTTACGAACCATGATGGGCTGATTTCCAAGTTCCTGGACCACTACGACGTCGTCTTCCTGCCCGCCCTCAACCCCGACGGAATCGAGTACTCGTGGACAAAGGACCGGCTGTGGCGCAAGACGAGGCAGCCCAACGACATTGCGTGGTGCCGCGGCGCCGATCTTGACCACGCCTTTTCGTACGGCTGGGATGCGCCGGGACGGCCGTACGTCTGCTGCTCCGAGGCCTGGGGCGGCAGAGAACCCTTTGAGGCGGTCGAGGCGCGCGCCCTTCGCGACTGGGCCCTCGGCGAAATCAAGCTCAACAACGCACGCATCGTCAGCATCCTCGACTTCCACTCGTACTCGCAGCAGCTTCTGTATCCCTACGCCTACTCGTGCGGCGAGGAGCCGCCCAACCTTGAAAACCTGGAAGAGCTCGCGTTTGGTCTCGCCAAGGCCATCAAGGCCACCAATGGCAAGTTCTACTCGGTGTCTTCTGCCTGCCACGGCGCCACGACCCGGGAGCTCCCAGAGGGCGAGCCGGTGATACGGGCCGAATACGGCGGCGGATCGCTGGTTGACTGGTTCTCGCGAGAGCTTTATGCCCACTACAGCTTCCAGATCAAGCTCCGCGACACGGGCAACTACGGTTTCCTTCTCCCAAGAGAATACATCAGGCCTACCGGGCGCGAGATGTTCAGCGCCATGAGGTATCTGTGCGATTATCTGATGGGGAACAACGGCATTGAGAAATCAATCCGGCACAAGCACGGCGCCGCCACGCACACGGCGCCAGAGACGAATGGGCCTGGTGGGCAGCACGACGAACTGCGCCGAAGGATGCCATACCTTGTTTGACTCTGGGGATGATTTGACGACGAAAAGTGCCACGAAGTCGAGTTTTTTTTATTTTTTTTATACCATACCCACCTCAGTTTTGTACATTACGAATGAATAATAAAACAACCTTTTTGTTTTTGGAATGCTGCTTCGCGCCTTGAAATTGGACGCTGATAATTCATCCAAAGCGCATAGTACAAGTTCTTGACTTTGATTCTCGGAGATGGCTATCGACACATTATAGCCCGGCCGACTATTTCCTTGAAGTCGGCCAACACCACATCTCCAACAGTCCTTTCTCAAGCGCGCTGTCTTGCTCCTTGTTTAATCCATGATAAATTTGATGGACGTGTAGGCGGCGAGAATTTGGAGGGTGTACGCCGACAAACCGGCACAAGCTCCACTGACAAGACACAGGCACGGGTCAGTTTGAGTTCAGTTACTCGAGGAACTTGGAGGAGGGAGGTTCAGACATACGCCAGTACCGGAAAAGGTTCCTTGTAGACGTAGTGGAGCGCAAACATTAGCCTGAAGGCCGTCCAGATGCCGCCCACCGAGGCCGCCAGGACGGGGAACCTGAGTCCCGCAATCGCCAGGTTGATCATGGCCGACGGCTGGTTCTCGAGGAAGTTTGCGTGGGCGCGCTGGGCGCAGTTGAACCGGAAGACCTTGGGGTCCTTGGCGGCGGCCTCCTCGGACGCGTAGGTTGTGGGGTACTTGACCTTGGCGGTCGCTCGGCAGCTTTTTGTGAGAGACCAGTGCAATACGTTTACAAACGTGGTGCTCGCCGCGGCCAGGAGGACGTAGCTGTGCGGGAAAGCCCAGTCAGCATCGCATCACCAGGAGTTTGCTGCCATCCATGGCATGCGATTCGTGTGCACGATTACGATACGTACCCGTACTCATCTGGGATGGTGATTGCCATTTTCGGATATGGTATATGTGGTGATGTAGAAGGAGGAAGGATGGTGATGAGGTGAGCTGAAAGATGCTGATCAGAGATGTTTGGTTGATGATATATATATTATGCACGGACACGTGTTGCGGAGCGGACCTTGATTAATACGGTGATATTAATATCCTTGATACGAATATATCTTGCCAGAAACTCCGCCTCCGCAGAAAACCAGCATCCATGTAAGTTATTAATACTACTTAACTAGTAGTAGTAAATTTTACCCCTCTACGTTTAAAATAACCTAATAAATAGTAAAAAAATCCTACAAATCTCGGAAAAATCTAATTAGGTATATATAAGCCTATATTTATATATAATACTTCTATATAGCATTTTTTACGATTTTTACGATTTATATTAGGCTTTTTATCTTAAGGGGTAGAATCGATAGTTTTATTCCGCTTACTTAAAGTACGTTTTACCCCGCGATGTATTTAATACAAAACCATTATTCTACCGCTTATTAATAGAAGCTTAATAAATATCGTAAAAATCGTTAAATATTGTATATAAAAGTCTTATATATAAATAAAGTTTTAAATAGACCTAATATACTTTTTCCGAGATTTTTACGATTTTTTACAATTTATTAGGTTATTTTAAACGTAGAGGGGTAAAATCTACTACTAGTTTGGTAGTATTAATAACTTACATGGATGCCCGGATAAATCTACAGGGGTGCCCGAATAGATAGCTT
>JAOYNU010002231.1:0-107175 GCA_026745395.1 Tympanopsis confertula
CAATGCTTGGGGCTGTGAACAGCCCTGTTCAGAATATCTCCCGTAACATCCTTCGTAGAGAATAGACTTAATGGTGGGTCTACGGAAATAAATCCAGCAATGGTTCGGAGAGCCCCGTGGGAGTCAATCGGCATCGTGATGGGCCACTAAAGCTTCCCATGCCAAGCCTGAAGACCCCGAGAATCACCCAGCGGAAAACTAAGCTCAGGGCTGATCACAAGGATCTGAGGAGTAGCCGAGGGAGGCTGAAGAACCGTTCTTTCTCCCCCCTCAACACGGCGCCTTTTGACTTTGACCCCAAGCCCCATCCATCCGGTGGCCGAATCCCATATATCCCATAGGCCGCTCATCTCACACAAGACGCAGCCACTCGGTGGAGAGAGGCCAACCAGCGAGAATATGTGAACCGCCAGTACCATGGGTAGCAGCGTAGATACAATCGGGTGGTTCTTTTCTCCTGGTTTACGCGGTCAGCGATTGGCCTCTCCGCATCTTTTCTCGTGCGACATATTAACCAAGGGGCGAACTGCGATGCCATGGTCACGATGGTTTTCCAGAAAAGAACCCACCCGAGCCAAACCAGTGGGAAATGAAGCAGACGCCGAATGCGGCAAGGTTCCTTCCGTGGTTCATGCCGTGCGTTCCTCTGCAGCGACCGTGGATCATCTTCCTGGATATCGGGCATTTACAGCTACGGAGTACAGGACACTCAGCTCTAACTCGGCTCGAGGATCAGGATCATAATCAGGATTCGACCCAAGATCTGGTGCATTGGTTGGTACGTCATGGAGAGACTAAGGACTAGCAAGGGACGCTACGGCAGACATCGAGCAGCGGATTGATTCGCGCTTGTTGATTTTGCGTTCAATCCTTTAGGGCCTGGCCGAGTCTCCGACAGAGACGCCAAATCAATATTCTATTCCAGTAGGGGACGCTCAGACCGCGCTAGAGAGTATCTACTCCGTAGTAGGGACGGAGCATGCCAACCATTCGACAGGCTCACAATATTTGTTTTCATGCTTAATGTCACAGTCAGTGCGCAGGCCAGAAACAAAGCACTGATGAGGAGTTCTCCATCCTGAACGCCGCATTGTCAGCCATCAGCCGCCATATCAAGCCATCCCGTGTCTGGCCCACAGCCATTTCACTAGACATTCACCGGGAGGACCTCGACGGCTTGGAGCACTAGACGGTATATAGCTCGCCGCCAGTAGAACTAGAAGGGTATAGTCAGTTAATACGGGATGCCCAACGCGATTCAATGTATTCCAAACTGCCACAAGTACGGAGTACATATTAAGGGACCTCTTCAGTGACCGTAAGCTGACCGACGGCGACCGTTGAGGGGCCAGCACATCCCCCCACGGAGGGAGCCGGATAGACAGGGTAGAGGGCGATCGAGCGCCAATCGTCGAAAGTGTATCTGGCGTGCCTCCACCCACCATGAATTAGAAGGGGAGGACCATGCTGAAGCTTTGCGGGTGGAGGTTGCATGGGCCAAGCCCCTGCACCCACCAGACCGCTTCTCTCTCTCTCTCTCCTGCGCTTAGCCCGGACAGGAACAGCGTTGCCCGTAAGACGGCTCACTTCTCCATATGACGCGTCGCGTGGGTGAGGCCTCCCCCCCCCGTGAATTTGCCTCTCGGTGCCCAGCTGTGGGACTAGGGGTGTCTGCGACTTGAGTTTCCCGAAGAACGCGCTGGAAAATACGCTTCAAAGGGCGGTCTAGCGGGCTCCCCTTGCCCTGTGCTGGGCCCCTTAGGCCGCGATGGTCGGAGAAATACTGACAGTCGGGAAATACCCTCTGGGGCATCCCGCGTAGGCCTGAGCTGTGGCTGTTTCTTGATTTGGAGGCAACAATGGCATTGGAGGACAAAGTACATCCCAGCATGATTGTTGATACCGTGGATACTCGCAATTCACAGAATGGACCGTGCTGCTATTCCTTGCTACTCAGAGCTGTAGTCCATCTTCTTGCCAAGTCCTATGTCACTATGGAGGACTCTCCATGCTTCATAGTCCATACATAGCACCCTAATTCTATAGTGACGATCTCTACGACGTCACTGCCAGGCACTGCGATCACCAGGAGCTGACTACGGAGTATGTAGTTTCTAATCCAGAGAACCCACCGGAGCCATCTGTCATTCTGCACGGGGCTCCGATCTTGGCGGTACCCACACGGCAGATCGTCATAGGGATTGTCCTCTAGACAACTAAGGTTGAATTATATCGTGCGTACAGTGCACATCACCGTTCGAGCCAGATACGATGTTGCATCTTTCCATATATTGCCCGTCGACGGTCCGGAGACCGACGAATACTCCAAACCCTACCAAGGTAAAAATAGCTACGTGAGCTACATCCTGAAACACGGATTCAGCCAGGAACGCACCCACTGGCTTTGCCTACCCAGGCATTGCACTTGACCAATCCACCCGGGTAAATTGGATAAATCGACGTTCTCCAACCACAAGCATCCACCTCCTCAAACCCAAGACACCGGATCTCGAAAACAGAGGCGCCCAACAGTACCCGATACCGGACAGCAAGGGCCCCCAGGCCCCACAGCGTCCCGGGGGAGCGAGTTTATCCGCATAGTTTAACTGGGGCTAACAGTGCAGAGTCCTCCAGTTGTCTTTGGCGCAGCCGGAGTAAGGCTAGTGGCCTCCACTCCAGGGACGGCAGATGGTCGATAGCCGATCTTGGCACTGCGCGATCCGCCAATAGTCGCCGCAACTGACGGGCCCCTCCCCATGAGCTGACGCGTGCTTGTCCCGTGCTGGACTCGTGGGACATCCAGGATAAGAGGCAAAAAGACTGGAACGAACCATCTCGGCATCTTTGCGTGCCAGCTGATGGCCTCAGTAGAACCCTTGGTTGATATCTAATTATTTACAACTATATATAGAATTTAGTATAGTGTTATAGACAGGGTATATGCTGTCGCAGTATACCTCCGCATCTCCATCGCTGATCCTCCAGAGTCGAGTAAGCATATTTTAGCATCTGCTGCACTGTCAAGGCCTCATGACGTAGATGGCCACACCCTTAACACCCCCCGCAAAGCCCGTTGGCCTGATCCCTTTGGAGCACGATCCCTGTCTGCGATCCTTGAGTCTCCACCGCGCTAGGAACACTGCCACCTTCAGGGTCAACGCTAATCACAGTCTGAAACGTCCATTGTGGTGGGGCGAAGGACCGGCGACTTTCTCCCCAAATTGGGCATTCCCCCCACCATTGACAAGCGTTTATTGGCTCTCGAGGCTCACATCTTCTCCACTTACGCAGCTGTTCAAGATCGGAAATGGATGTCTACTCTAGCGGCTACGCTTGTTGTTGCTTTAGTTGTCCACACATTCAAGCTATTATACTATGTAATAGCTATCCTGCTTCTGGAAGGAAGCAAGCTTCAAAGAGGGGCGACAATTTCCCATCTCATCTTATTACGTAGCTCACGAACCATTCTAGACTGAACTATCGCCGAGACCTTCGGCGTAAGATACTCAGAGTAGTTATCGGAGTCGACCTACCGTGTATGAGCGGCGTCAGAGCGGATAACAATTTGCCTCTTCAATAATAGAAACATGTTTGTAGACTTTATACGGACTTACGGAGTCCTGTACATGGGTCACTCGTGGCATCTCCACCACTCCTCTCACTGGCCCTGATGAAGATTCCGATCTGGATCTACAGCCCAAACAAAGAAATGAGTTGCAGTGATGTGCTGCGCACAACGTGGTAGCCGCCGTCACAAACCGCCAATCTCAAGATCGATAACAACAATCACCTCCATCCCCACCCTACGCAAGGCCCAGGATCTGGATCAAGCTTCCCGGCACAGACGCACCTGCAGAACGCGGATCATGCATGCCCGCTTGGCAGATGTCATGACTCTCAACTTTGGGGGCGACTCACTAATTCCTGCGCGAACTCGCACCGTATCGACCGAGTAAGCAGTTCACGAGCGAGGGGAGGGGAGGGGCAGGCGAACATGACATCCCTCAGAGCCAACGAGAATTGCGCATCGGGCGCACGAAGGAGGCTACTGATCCACCGCGGGCGCCCCTCGCTGCTAGATTATTGAATTGTACTTTATTGTACGGAGTAGTAGGATGGCCCTTGCCCGCTGTCAGTGCTGGGAGACCGACGGCTCCTCCCTTGCTAACGGAGAGCGCGAATATCGGCCCCTCCTCCTTCGAACCCCTTCGTTTGCCCGTTGCCCGGACGCGATGCTACGGAATAGCTGGAGGGCCAAAATTGAAGGCTGCAAGGTCAGCGTTCCACAAGCATTGCTGGCCACCAATCATCCAATACGCAACCGTTCTCCTGGGGATCCTTGTTGCGCGCTCAATAACCCCTGTGATTGGTCTATCGCGCTCTATACATCTCAGCCCGCGGTATCTCGCATGCTTGACAGGTACTACTCCTTGGTGTAGGATTGTTGCACAGCGCTGGTTCTGCAGGGGCTGGTATGCACGGATGGAAGCACAGTCAGTGCTTTCTCACGTTATACTCTTATTCCAACGCAGACATACGAAATAAGCCATAAGCATACAGACAGGGTGGGGGCTTGAAAGCCCTCGGCGTTCCTTCCCTGCAGGTGCCGCCAAACGCCTCCACGATCTTAAAGGATCCATACAACTCGGCATAACTGCATTCTGGTGGTCCTTGCAGACAACAATAATAGCGGTTGCCACTGGCCTGGGAAAAGGTAATATTCCCACTGTCCCAGAGACAACCATCCATACGGATGCAAAGCCCCAGTTACATCTCGAAATCGCCCCTCCGTAATTCGGATTGAATAGAAGGAAGGCCAAACCACCTGAGCAGAACAAAAAAAGATCATAAATTAAAATCAAAATAAGCCCAAACTCTAAAACCTTGATCCCCCTGCACCCCCGAAAGAGGAATATAGACCCTGAAAATCCACTGTCAAAAGAAGCCACGCCAGAAAATTGGGTAATGGGGCGCCCTGGGTGGTCCTAGTGTCGCTGGGACACTGACGCGGACCCTCCACATCTGACTAGGGTCTGTGTGTACAGTACTCCAGGGATCTATTGACAAGGCTAGGTTGAAGCTAACAGCGGATATTGTACCTGGTACCAACCAGCACAGAGATCGCATTGTCTGGTTCGAGGGCCCTGTGGATTGGAGAGCCTTGTATTCAGGGGGAGGCTGTGTTGGGTCGTGCCGCAGTACGAGGAAATTAGGACCCGGAGGCTGGCGATAAGCTTGATGACGACTACCCCATATACTCCGGACGCATTTTAGAGTACTTTCTTTAGTTTGGTGTGAGGTGGTAGTATATGCAGGGCAAGAATGTGCCGGGCAAACCTGTTATTACTAGATTTATTACTTCTGCAATAAGATAATACTCCGTACGGAGTAGACAGAATAGAGTAACTCTTGATAATTCAAGTACTCGGTCCGTACGAATTGATTATTCTTAAAATTTTAGCTTCAAAGAATAAGAATCCCAATTCAGGGTCTCAGCCAGAGCAATTCTATTGGCGGGCCAGCGTGAATTTTGCAGAACCCCACAAGCCCTAAAAGGGAACGCCTGACGTCCTGCGGATGAAGAGCTTACGCGGCCACTTCCTGCGCCAAGCCAGCCCACCCACAAGCTTAGGCATTTGGCGCCTCTTGGCAAACGCGATGAGTATGTGGATTGAACCCAAACTCCTTTTTTCTTGTTTCGGTACGAGGTTGCAAAATAAGAAAAAAATATTCATGTGTATCTGTTCTGATACGAGGTACGAGCACGAGAGCTGCTCTCCGCCCCTCGATGACGAGTAACTGCGCGCTTTTTCTCTTTCCTTTTTCTATGGGGAGTGCCTGGGTGGCGAATCGGTTCGGGGATATGGAAGATGGGTGGGTAGGAACCCCTCTTGCGGCCTTTTACGGAGGGTCTACTCGTGCAGTAGAAGAAAAATATTAGGATGGCCCTGGGGTATAGTAGATGATGCTCAAGAACACATGGAGATATTCAGTCGATCCGGGCCCAGCTACCAGTCTCTGCGCATGGCGACCCCGGACTTTGTCGCCCGGGACAGGAAGATGATAGTCAGGATTGACAATGATTGTCGCTGTTCGGAGCGATCACTGCCCAATTGTTCCTTGTCAAGATGCTTAGCTGTCGATTGTTCCAGGGTCGGGAGGCTCGGGAACCTGTGATCGTCTCTAGGACCCAACACTATTATATTGCTTTACATTATACATGTTTACAATGCAGAAACATATTGCTTTCAAAGAATTTTACTGCTTATCCCGATTCTTTGTTCTTGGTTTGATTAATATCCATGATTTGGGTGTATATTTGCATGTTGAGTTCAATGTTCCCCGGTCGGATCAATAGTACTGGGTGACGGCGTCGATAGTACCAGTAGCACTGAGCACTTCGAACTCGTAGATGAGTCTTTCCCTAAGTAGGTATATGGATGCAAGTCATTACGCTTCCTTTAACTTACGTCGTCTAATATCATTTGATGCATGAATGTTGGACATTGAATAAACTTTCTAGCTTTTAATCATGATATACAGAATATAAAAGAGCCACGCCGAACGACCATGTCCCTGCTCAAAGAAGGAGAAAAAAACACCAGCCTAAATGTAAAACCCAAACTATGCAACAGAAGCAAAAGAGCCCAATAAAACCAGCTTAGATGATAATGTTCAACTCAGGGCGATCCGAGCCATCTTCAGCCCAGCTGGGGTAGTAAGGAACCATCGCATCTGCTCCTTGGACATATGCATCGTTGTACAAGCGCCAGTACGGCGTGCGCACCTTGCGAGCAGGGTGGAATAGACCTGCCCAGACGTAGTTCATCACAGTACCGGTTCCGACCGCCATACGAATAGCGTCGATGGCTTCGATGATGCGGTCGATGACGTGGGGACTGGTTTCGAAGATATTGGGGAAAACGAGGTTGAGAAGATGGACCATCGCATCCTCGCAGCCGAGACCAACGACACCGAGAGCAACGTGCTTGACCACGCTAGCGGCGGTTTGGCGGTGGACTTGGTCGCGGTCGATGAGAGCGTCTTCGAGCAGAGGGGTGACAGCGTAGACGTAGTCCTTCGCCATTTCACCAATGTATTCGAATAAGAAGGAAAGGGCCTTGAGGACACCGTTTTGCACATTGAGTTCCGGAACGCGGTATTCGTTCATCAAGGCGGGTAGCACAGTGAATGGGGCACAAGTCTCTGCCACAATACCGATCGCAACAGCCGTACAGACACGCGATTGACGCTCCTGCACACGGAGGTTGTTAAGGAGAGTAGCCAAAACATCCTGGGGACCAATGGCCTTGGCGATGAAACCGAATGTGTTGTTGGCTGCACGACGGATACCCTTCTTGTGGGCCTTGAGCATGTCCAGCAGCTCGAAGCAGATACGCATCCATTCACGAGCATTGACAGACTCAGGACCACGATCAGCAATTCGACCAACCAGATCAATGGTGTTCTCTTGCACCTTCTCGTGACGGTTTCGTAAGATAGGAGTGAGACGGGGGAGAAGGTCTCGAATGGGAGGCTGCATCTGGTTGATACCGACAACAGTGACGATAGATCGCAAGGCTCCTAAGATGGAACCCAGGACTTCGGGGTACTCTTCACCCAGATATTCGTAAAGCACAACGCCGAGTTTGCCCATTAGAGCATCCTCGCCACATTGCTTCATGACCATCGCAATGCGCGAGATCAGATCGGCAGCTTGCTGCCGTACTGTAGCGGACTTGTTGTTCAATCGCCAGAGAATGGTACTGACAATCTGAGGCAGGTATGGCTTGCAACGGGTGCTGAGAGCGTTAACGACAGTACCGAACCCGTTTAGAATGACGATATCCTCAATGCTTTGTTCTTGGAATGCGTATAGAACACCGTCGATGAGTCTTTCCTCCAATCGCTCGGACACATCTGCAGCTCCAAGTGCGGCAATAAGCTTCTCAATAGTCTCAACGGTCATCTTGCGGTAGGGCTCGCTTTCATCCTTGAGGTTGTTTACAACGCGCTCAAGAATCTCGCCAACGCCAACCTTCTGGCCAAGGTCAACCGTTGTGTCGACTACCTGGCGATAGTTCCTCCGGTCGAGTGCCATACGACGCACCCAGAAGCTCTTGAAGAAGTCGGTCAAGACGTGCTCTTTCAAGTAGTTGGCGGTGACACCATCAGTGCTTGAACATTGAGATACCACCTTCAGCACGACCTTCTTCATTTCCTCGTCAGGAGATGAAAATTCTCGGAGAAGAATCTCCATGATCTGAGTTGTGTAATAGTTGGCATACTCCTCATCCATGAGGGGAATGATGTATCCAACGGCCTTAAGGAAGGCAGCCAAACCCTTACCACGTTGCTTTCGCGCACCGGTCCAAAGAGGGTTCAAAATCTCATCAAAGCTTTCGATACCATAGGGGTTGGCAGCTTCTGCTAGAGCAGCAACAGCAAGCGCTGTAACGGTTCTGACCTTGGCCTGCTCGTCGCTGAGGTTGTCTGAGATACACTCCACCAGGCCTTTCAGGTGGGGAAGAATAGCGCAACCCATCAAGATTGGGATTTGTTGCACAATCTTGACACCAGTGTGGCGAGCCTGCCACGACTTCTTACTGCGGCAAACTGCACGAAGGAAAGGCAAAAGGGCTGGAATGCCAAGCGCAGAGGCCACAACAGCGAACGCTCTTGCGGTAGTGTTACGCACATACTCGTCGACATGATCAATATCAGGTCGCATGGTACTAATCATTGTAGCCAGACCAGCAGCCTTGGCGAGGTTGGAAATGATCTCACGACCTTCAACACGGGCATAGTAGTCTTGGTCAATAAGCAAAGGCTCAATGACGACCAAGATCTTGTGCACGTAAGGACGAACAAGATCATCAAGCTTGTAAAGAACTCGATCGATGACCTTTACCAGCAAATGCCGTTCCTGGTCTTCCAGTGACTTCTCCATCAGTAAAGGAAGAATCTGGTTGAACAGGGGGCCCGCTCCGAAGTTGCGGGCGTTATCGGTAATCTGTCGCAATGCAGTCTTACGCATGGGAGGTGTGCCGTTTTTGACTTTGAGGAGCAATCGCATGATCTTTCGCTCTTTCAGATCGTCGACACTCATAGAGGTCTCATCACCAGCCTCCATAAGCTTCCCAAAGTAAGCCATGTCCTCGGGCTTGAAGAACTGCAAATCACCAACACCAGGGATGTCAGTCGGAAGCTCTTTGCCCATAGAGCGGATGCTTTCGGGCTCTTGCATCATGAATCCACCAACACCACCTGCGCCTGGAATAGCAGCCGGAGTAGCCATCATTTTGCGTGCAGCTGTTCGGATAGGCTCATATCCTGGAGGCGGGTCCAAGATCTTGTATCCCTCGGTGGGCAGCATCATATCAAGCTCCTCGTCTGACCACGGAGCATTTCGACCAGAGACGTCAGTTCCAAAACCGACAGGGACAGGAGTCGCGCCTGCTTGAGAGGGGTGCATGGGCGTAGCGAGTCCCTGGTTGCCAACAGGGGTTGCAGCGCTGAGCGACGGAGCCTGGTCCCATCGAGATCGAGACCTTTTCTTTGCCCCATCTTCTGCACCAGGGACAGGTGTCTCGTCCCATCGGGATTTTTTGGTCTGAGTCTCTGGTTCTTCGTCCTTAGGCTCGGTAGTAGACACGTCCCAACGCTTCTTCCGCTTCCTGCCGGCTGCATCGACAGTTGAGCCTGCCTCGGTATTTTCCTTATCGCCATTTTCAAGCTTCAAAGTAGCCTCGTGCTCAGAGACGTCTTCTCCCCGCTCGCGTTTCTCTGCGATGAGTTTCTTGACACGCTCTTCTTCCTTTTCGAGCTCCTGTAAAGCCATGATTTCACGGTAGGTTTGGCCATTTTCGTCTGCGCTTGCGTTGGCATTGGTGTTGGCAGCAAAGGGGTCGGCGCGGGTCGGGGTCAGAGCTCCACGGTTGAATCGGCGCTTTTGATAGTCAGTCTCACGATCAGCGATACGCGCCGCCTTCTCACGGCCAAGCAAGATGTCTTCCTCCTCGACTCCATTGCCTTGGGCCATCTCATCGATCTGGCTCCTAGTCGCGGTGTACTGGCCCACGAGACTGTGACCTCCATTGGCATCTTCCATTTCCTCATCGTTACCGTCGACGGCGATAGAGGTATCATAGCCTACGAATCGGCCAGCCCCTTCTCGATCGTACAAGGTCGTATCGAAGGAATCAGTCAGAGAAGCCTTAGTCGAACTATCAGTGCGTTGATCAGACGGATCAAAGGTCTTAGAACCTTTCTTTCCAGCAGCAGCGGCATTCCGCTCGGCTTGAAGCCGGCGCACGGTTTCGATATCGGCTGTTTCTTTGGTCAGTAAAAGGTCTCGAGAAGCCATCAGAGGATCCTTACCGTCAGACATGATGATCGACGGCCAGGTTTAGATAGAGATTAAATCGCGCGGATAGAGGTAGAAGAGATCGCAGCATCTACATCCGGATCTGGCAACCGCTAGAACGGTGGCATGGGTGGTTGAGATGAGGGGTCGCGTTGATGATCTGCGAGTACGACCTTTGCGAAAAAGCACGTCGCCCGTGAAGTCAGTCGCGCTAGTAGATGACTAAGCTTCTTAGCACGTGACTCTCCAGACATGATGAGTCATCACATCTGGATCTCCGTAGTTGGAGCCAAGATCTTGCCAGAATGGATTCCAATATTTCAAAATCGACCGCTACTCATGCTTGTGTGACGCGGGAATGGCCGGTAATGCTACTCGAGCCACCCTCGCATCTCGTTTAACATGCGGAGATAAGTTCAGTTGGCTGTTTGATCCTGACTCGCGTACCCACCGGTGAACAGAACACGGCGCTTACAAGCTATTTATGTCCCACATGCCCTGTATCAGTGTGCGGAGGTTTTTCTATTTTCAGATTCACATGGAAGATGTTTAGCTCGTCCTAGACGTTGCGTGTGACGATACTGGAAAAGAGGGCTGCGTTATTTCTAGGTAGGACGGTTGGGGTGAATTATGCAAAGCATCTTCTCAAGGACTGCTATTTCACCCCCACTTAGCAAGGCGGGTTTCGAAGAACGGATTTAAACTCAAGAATTAATTTAGAAGTCACAATGATACAAACTAGACACAATGCGCAGCATCTTTCCAAGCCCTTGGAATCAGCCTTCGTCTTCGGGTTCACATTTGACCATCCGGGATGACACTAGGTTGTATAGCCTGCGAGTGGGGAATGTAACATGTGGTAGACTAAATCACAGGACCCACGGTAGTACTGATATGGAGCTTTCATTGGAGACGTACATACAAATATAGGTCCTTGCGCTGGTCCGAATCTCGGCTTTAAAGTTGTAATTTGATGCAGGGGTAGCAGATGAACAAAGCGATCCATTCGGGCCCAGTCGGTTCCTTGGCTCTGGGAGCCCACCTCTACGACAGCGCATAGAAATCCAACGAAACCCTCAGTTGCTAGAAAAAAGGCTGTCTATGCCTCGCAAGGCAGATTGCAAAGCCAGAAATTCTAGGTTTTCGGACTGACAGCTCACGAGCGACTTCAGGCAGACTTGTGTGGCTGACTTCAAGAAAACTTCGACAAGGTACGTTCTTTGTTAAGACTCGAGAGTATCATTTTTTAAATTTTGTTTATCTAGGAGACCCCTCCCGGTTACCTGCTTCTCCTGTCTATCAAATCATTCTTCCTTCCGTCGACCGCTTTTCCCTTTCTTCTCGTCTCGATTTCCTTCCCTTTTTTGCATCTTTACACCCATTTCAAAGCCCTCTACCATACGAGACTCGGATTGTTGATTTATATCACAATGGGTTGCTCCCTGCTACTCGTGCTCTCTCTGATCATGGGACTATGTAGTCTCTCTCTGGCCCTTCCAGGCCCTCTGAGAGTAGCAACTACATTTTCTCGACTTTATGAGGAGATAGGCCATGTCAGCCTCAGTGATTGCTCTCTTTCAGAAGCAGTACTTCCGCTGCATGATACGAAAGAGCAACTACCGAGCCCTTCGGAAGGACTGGCCCTAAAGTATGTTGCCATTGGTCGTGGCACTCAAAACTACTCCTGTCCAACAAATGAGTCCTCGGGTTCCAAAGATACCTCACAACCAAAGGCCGTCGGCGCAGCAGCTACATTGTTTGATGCATCATGTTTTGCATCGCAGTCTCTTACTCTGTTGCACGAGTTACCACCTCTCGCTGGCGGTGCCTCTGTCACGTCTCTGGGTTTCCTAGCGGAATCCTTAAGCCTCACCACGAACTCCACGAATCTCATCCTTGGCGAGCATTACTTCAATGCAGCTGGAGACCCTGTCTTTGACCTCAGACTGGGTGGATCAGATGACTGGGCTGTCACAGCTAAGAACGCTTCTGTCGATGCACCCCAATCCAAGGATATACCAAAGGGAAAGTCTTGCGCGGCCAGGAAGGCTGAGAGGGAGAATGTTGCGTGGCTGAAGCTCGCCAAGAAGGAGGGACATGGTATCAAGGTATGGCTTCAAAGCTTCGTTTCGGAACTCAAGATATCTAACGTATTGTAGGAGGTATATAGAGTTGTGACGTTTGAAGGCTCTCCACCTTCAACGTGCGCAGGGCAGAACAGCACAGTTTTGGTTCAGTATGCCGCAGAATATTGGTTTTATGGGTGATGGAATGAATGATCGTTTGAGTTATGACATACCGGCCTTGGTATACATATGTATTTGAGATTCACTTTACGACTTCAACTTCTTTGTAATTAGTTTTGCTCTGGGCTTCCTCACGGAATTGCCGCTTTAATTTCAAATAGGAAACATTTGAAATCATATTTCGCAGCCTCTTGGTAATTGAGATTATAGCAAACCCCCTCCAAGGCTTCGTTTCAGCAACAGAGCACTAGTATCCTGGTCGTGTGGTTCCTTGCTGGAATGATAGCCTTCTGGGATTGAACCTGAGGTGCATTTGACGAGACAAAATTATTCGACATTGATCTCCTCCACGCTCTGGGGGCTATTTAATTCCAAGGTTACACATGCCTAAGGCATAATGGAATATTTTGGTACGGAGACGTCCATGGATCCTTTGAGGTCCGCTTGTCATAAAGGATAGCTCTCAAGGAACCGAGACCTCCACATCTCATACTTCCAAGGTTCTAAATCTCTATTTCCATTATAATGGGTATCTCCACGAATATTTCAACATCCAGGAACTTAAGAGTGCTTGCACGTCAATTGGTGAGACCATCCAGAATTGGGCATCCCAATTCACGGGTTACGGCCACTATATATTTTCCCGAGGTCCCGAGGTCGGGTACACTAACCTTGGGCATCTGGAGCCTTTTGGAGGCAGTCCATTCCCACGTCAATAGAAAGAGCGAAAAATAAATGAATCAACCATTTGGGATTACTATGGAGAGTTAACATTGGAAAAGACTAGCTATCCATGGATATGACAAAGACCGATCAACCCACTCGACTGAAGAGCCGCGAATATTCAGCGTACACATGCACCGCTAAGTGGTATACTAAAGAGATGAACCTGATTATTGCCTGGAATATGTCTGATGTCAGAAGAGAAATGCCGAATGTATCCTTCAACCTTCCAATCACTAAAAATGAAGCATGCATATCGGCAGTTGTCCCTCGAAGCGCTCAAGGAGGCAGGGTCTTTCGAGCCGCCACTTTCCCGGCAATCGCCGATCTTGCCCAGTAAAGGATTGGTGCCTGAGGAAGCTTAAGTGGCGCAGAGCTTTAGTGTGGCGCGGTGCATGCATCAGGACCCAACAAAGACTATAACTGGACACGAATACCAAAAAACCAGTTTCGGAGCTCGGCAGGCTGCTGTCAAGAAAGAAATTGACTTATAGCGCACGGAGGCTGCTGAATTTTCACCCAAAGGATCAAGCTTCAGCTCAAGACTCCGGGTTGGGTGCATAGATCGACACCGCGGAGAATTTTACAGCTGTCAGTGGCGTTTAGCGGCTGGCCTTGACCTTCTTAATACCTGTTTGGGGATTTAATCGAGCTCTGAGCCAATCATACATATCCCAACATATTGAGGTGACCCAAAGCCGTATTCTTTTCCATTCGGAGACGCCGAGATGCGCGGGTTGATCATTTACTTCGACTGTACACTTTAATTTGAGGTCAGACGAGCGGTATTGTAAGCCAATTTGTAATTACAATGGAAGAGATAATTTTGTCTAATTTCATGTGATGATAGCACATCGTGGTAATCTTATAGAATATAGCATTGAAGGGCGTAGGAGCGAGTGAACACGAAAGTGTGGCTGGTGAATCAATAATCAGTCACGTGATAATGCTGAATAGGCGCGCTGAGTGATGCCGCGTCTTGATTCCCTAGAGTATCAATCAATCTATCCACAATCGAATTGTCGCATCATGATCGCAAGCCCTCAGTGATCGCAAAACATCTATCACTTGACATTCATCACCTTTAAACCCCTGACCTCACATACTTGCGCCACCGCGCCATCCCCGTCCGCATCCCTTCGCAATGGCCGACTACAGCAAGAAGACCAACGCGGATCTGGTCGAGATCCTCAAATCCCGATCCCTCCCCCACACAGGCAAGAAGGCAGAACTCGTCGCTCGCATTCAACAGGACGACGAGCAGAAGGCCTCTGGCGCCCCAGCCGCAGCTACCTCCACAGCTGCTGAGGATGTCATCGACTGGGACGACGAGCCTACAGAGCCAGCAGCCGCTCAACCATCGACAGAGGCTGGCGCAAACGCCATTGCTGCTGGCGGCAAGGGCGCCGTCGCCAATCCCGTCGCCGTGCCCAACCAGAAACTCGATACCGATCCCGCGACTACCGATGAGTTGAAGGTCGAATCGACCGGTGCAGCAGAGGAAGCTACAAAGGAGGCAGAGGCCAAGCCTCCTGTGGACTTCACACAAGGTCTTCCTGCATCAGAGCTGGATGCCGAGCTTGCGAAGCGCAAGAAGCGTGCAGAGAAGTTCGGTATCCAGGAGGACGCCGAGACCGCCTTGAAAGAGGCTGAGAAGACGCTTGAGCGAGCTAAGCGATTCGGAGCTGGTGCCGGTGGCGAGGCTGATTCAAGCGCCAATGTTGGCGTTAAGGGCCTCGATGAGGCTTTGCCCAACGAGTCTGCTCGCAAGCGGAGAGGCAATGAGCAGGGCGGCCGTGGAGGCAAGCGTCGCGATGTTGGTCGCAACCGCCATGGACGAGGAAATGGTGCTCAGAACCGTAATGGTGGTGGAAAGGCTGGTGCAAAGCCGAAGCCAAACCCCTCAGGCATACAGAAGAGCTGGAGCGAGAAGGATACAGCAGCCATGGACGCGCGCAAGAAGCGATTTGCCGCTGCCTGAGTGGTGTGCTCCTTTGCTATCTTTTTGAATCCAACATTTCCTTTGTTCCCAATATGATACGGTCCCAATCTCCAGCAAAATTTCTTTTTAACATACATTTGTTTTGGTCTTACGGGGGCGTTTGTATCGAGATGCTATCAAGGCGACGATAAATCCAATCGAATTGTACTTCTATGTGAATTGGCCATGTACGAGGGAGGCATAAGCAGGTCGAACGTAGTACTATCCTTGCAGACAAGCCAAAGGAACAAGACCAGGTAACGTCATGAATGCTCCGTAGATAAACGATCACGTTATCGTATGGCCGAGTCATGTGCCCGAGAGGCTCCCCGCGCGCACGCCAGCTGAAAAGTGCATTAGCCTCTGGTTCCTGCAGCGTTGCGGCCACTTGCTAGCACGCCCCGTCAATGCGCCCCTCCAGATCGGCGTGCGATCGTCCACCGGTAGAATCACCTCGCGCGAAAGACCTTATCTGGGACCCTGCGAGAAAGAGAGCGAAAATGGCGCGCTCAAATCCTCTGTACGGGTGTTACGAGGGCTCCAATGATGCCGAGTCATTGCCTTTCGAGGCACAGCGTTTAGCGCCAGGCCCCACTTGGGGAGAGTCTGTTCTGGCGAATGCGAGTGCTGGCCTCGCCTTTTTTTAGACGGTGGCTTACTGGGGCTAAGAGATAGGGCGGTTAAAGACGTCAATCAGCGTCCCAGAGGCGTTCGCTGTTGGTTCTCTGGTGGAGTATCACAGCCCACAGGTCTAACCCCGCCTGCGGTCCTACCCAGGACCGATGTGGATGAACGCTAAGCAAGGATGCAAGCCCGTTGGGAGACATCACTGGCTGATGTGAATCTTACTAGCAGCAGAGGGGGATGCAATGGATGAGAAACACCCCCACTGGGTTCTTCTCGAGTCTGACTCGACTGATCCTTGGCCAGAGCAATCATGGTTCGGGACGGCCCTCTGAACCAGAACCAGACTCTGGATGAGGCCTTAATATTGTATAGAGTGGATATTTAGCAATAGTTATTCCCATTGCAGCGTCTTTAGCAAGAGAAATGAGTGTATGCTGAGGATTGTAGCTTGGCGTGGAGGCTCTTGGGACACAGCAGGTTTCATAGATGCAGAATTTGCACCTTGCGCCGTTACTCCTTACATGGGTCCGAGTTGAGCACGTTGGGAAATTCTCCGAGGTCTGGGGAAGTATACGCTGTGCTTCTCGCCGAGTACTGGACCCGAGAAAAACTCCCAGAAAAAGCAAAGATGATTAGGGAAACCGATCGACGGTGCAGTGAGATCGGGCTCGGCGACCCCGATCGATGAGTTGTCGTTGAGGCGACACAGGCGCGGATACACAGCTCTCGGGTCCCTGACAGTTCATCATTCAGCCTGAACATCAGCTTGAGTCTTGTGCTTGTTGGCTCGAATCAGAGAACCATGAAATAGAGAGACAGCAAGCAACCCGTTACTGTCTCTGTGACGCCACTTCGGGTGTACGCTGGGTCGATGTATGAAAGTAGTTACAATACCGAGTACGCTGTATTGTTCGTATTGTGGTCCTGAGCTTCTCTATCTCAACGATGCTGCAGCTCTAATACGTAGGAAACTGGGAAATGCCTCGAGTGGAGTGCCTCCGCGGAATCCTCCAAGCAACGTGCCAGGATGGGGCCGTTGCTTCAGAGCTGCACGATACGGCGGCTCAGGATGTGCTCGCTGCTATTCTCAGATTCTCACAGGTTCCAGCCCAGAGCGTAGTCTCGACTCATCACAGAATCACCGGTTGGGAGCCAATGAAAAGCCCCGAGATCGGCTTCTCCTGCCCACGGCCGGGGCCCCCGTCAAACCGCCAAACCCTATGATGCCACTCGGTGCGTTCTTAGTAGGCACAGTCGTTGGACCCCACAGAGGCAGAACCCCCCAAGTCAGCAATAAAAGTCTGCGATGTACTTAGTGGTCCTCTTCTACGCGGGGGTTTCGCGTTTCGCTCTCTTTTTTTTCTTTTCTCTCCTTCAAGCCCTGGTGATACCTAGTATCCCGGACACCACCAATTTTGTGCAAATTTCTATAATTACAATTTCCAGATCCAGATCTACCTCGATGAATCCGTTTCTACTTCGGGGTTGCCTATGGATCTCCCTCTGACGTGGCCGAGGCTAGTGGAAAATCCTGAGATTCGGCGCCACACTGCTCCAGACTGTGGCGAAGCAGCTGCAGCTCCGTCCGTGCCGATCAGCCTGACAAAGTCGGTGAATTTCAATCTCTTAGTCTTTTATCTACCCGGCGCAAGGGTCTTCTATGAGCTCTATAATCCTTAATATTTTTGCTGATTACGTTGTGTCTTTTTTTGCTATAGTTGGCGTTCTTTCGTTGAGATACCCTTATCGCCTGCCCCACCTATTAATACGCCACACGTCCTGGAGACCCATTATCGAGTAATGAATTAACTGAGTAAGTGATATGCTTTCTTCTACATCATGAATATGCCCTTTACAAGTATCGGGGGTAGCGCTGGGAACTAATATAGGTCTTGTCCATGTCTATAGTACCGATGCCGACGACTCGTGATGATTACTTGGACGCACATGTACCCATCATTCGATTACTGGTCTCATAACTGGAAGAAGAGACTTCAGTCACAGTCACACCATGTCATACCATCCCGGCGGCAATAGAGCGCCGCACAGTCACATCCCGTCGCCATCGGATGTATACATGAGATCGACCAACCCCGGCAACTCAAACACTTCTCGATTACCGCGATCTCTTCTAGCAAGACCTGTCAACCAACAGAGAACTGGCCGTGCATTATCACTATCAAGTGCCGAAGATTCAGGAACTATTCCGGCTCCTGTAACATCATATCAGCCAGCTCCCCAGGCAAAGCGACAGTCTTGGCTACCACGCCCTAATCTCGGTGGCCGCGCTTCAACATCTCCTACAACGTCTCCTGCACCGACAACTTTCTCTCAAATCTTCAATGAGCCTGTTCAAGCCTCGCCATCGTCAACAAATCTGGCCAAGCCTTCCGGTCTCGTCTCCCCTCCCCAAGCAGCTCCAAAGAAGGCACGCAATGTCCTTCGTCGGAGGGCACCTACAATTGGCAACCATGTGGAACGATCGCAGAAGCTCAGCTTGGTAATTCCTCAAACAGAAGAACCTGATGAGTTTCAAACAGCACGGAAGTATTCAACCCCAGATGCCTACTCCGCCGGCCCCTCGGCCTCGAATTCCTCTTCATATAGTTCGACCGACAAGTCTGTTAGAAATGCGATGGAGCCACCAAAGACTCAAGAGCCGGTGGAACTGGCAAGTCTACGAACGACTGTTGAGACGCAGAATTTACCGCCGCCCACCAACCTATTCCCATCAGCTAGCAGCCCATCCACAAGATACTCGGAGTCTCCTGGAATGTGGAGTCGTGGCTCGACCCCAACCTCGCTGTCCTCTTATTCGCCCGGCATTGTGCACTCGAGCAAGATTGGACGTATGAGGCAACCTAGCCCCTCTCAAGGTCGACGTCCGGTCTTCTCGCCTCCGACAGCTTATCCAAGCCCGCAAAGCGCCCAGATCGAACGAGTAGAGCAAAAGCCGTCCCGAATCGCCGTTCCTCAGAGGTCTCTCGGCCAAAGCCCAGTTGCTGGCTTGGGCCTACCTGCCAAAGTGAGCGACAAGCCTACTTCATCAATCTTACGTGGACCACCTCATAGTCCTCCGCCGAGAAAGTCTTCCGTGAACTTCAGCCCACCCAAGAAGAACGAGATCGACACCGCCAGAGCTGCAAGGGAAGTTGAGGAAGCGGAAAGAGATATCTTCAAGTCTCCGGAATTGCCTAGAGCCTCTTCCGAGTCAAATGCAATTTCGCCACCACGACCAAGCAGAGAAGGGACTCATCGTCTGGATCTAGAGTCGTTTCCTATAGTCAAAAATGATCTACCGTATCTAAAATCGACAGGTCATACGCGTCAACAATCATCTGAGCGATTCGGTAGTTTTAGCCGGCCGAATCCAACACCCAATCAATCGGCCACGACTTCCTTGGATTCTGTTCGATCAAAAGATATTTCTCGAATTCCGTCTCGTGAAGCAGGATCGCCAGTCATGAGTCGCAAGTCGCCCAAGACTTTGACTAAGGCGGCTCCGGCAGAATCTCCCTCCGACAAGGAAGATTCTAAGAAACCAGCAGCATCCCGGCGATTTGGCTTATTCTCGAAAAAGTCCAAGCCAGACCTTGACAGATCTTCTGCTGAGCACACCCGACGACCTCGCAAGGGACCGACTGCAGGTACTGGACATGAAGGATACGGAAAGTACGCCCAGAGAGGAAGAAAGTCAAGCACTGGTAGCAACACCGGTGTAAGAACACGATCGACAAGCACCACTCGAAGTGGGGGTCAATCTGTCGCCAGCAGCAAAGGCAGTATGCCTAGTCACAATGGACTTGATCTTGATGACTTTCTCTCCAGTCGCCTTGATCCAGTCGTCATTAGTGGCGGTGGTGTCGAAGGTGCATCTCTCTCGCGTACACAGAGTGAGCAGAGCATGAGCAGCATCAGCGTTGCTTCGTCGAGTCTCCCTCGACAAACTCCTCTGACAGCTTCCACTGCTCAATCGACCGACTCGCTGGTTTCGTTGTCGACGGGTACCCCTTACGAGATCAAGTCCCCAAGCGATTCCAGTACCGCACTTGGTTCTATTCGGAGCATGAGCCCCGAGAAAAAGTCGTCTTCTACAGATCGCCAGCAGCCCAAGTCACGCATGCCTATTCCTAAGGGAAAGAAACAAGCTACATCTAAAGATACAGATCAGCCAAGTGCCCTGCCTTTACCAAACTCGAAATCCGCCGTCTCTCTTCCGAAGCAACGCTCTGAGGATACCAAGCAGGTCAAGAAGACCAAGAGTTCTCGCTGGAACCCATTCCAGAGGAAACACGTCGAAGAAGCAAAGCAAGAGCCTACTCCTGTTCCAGTTTCACATGCCCAGCTCCACGCAGCAATTGCGCCTATCGTCAAAACACGTCCTGTTGCCCATTATGCGCTTGTGGATACTGACTCGGATGAGCTTGAGACTGTCGTCAATCAAGTTGAAGATTCGCCGCCCACAGAAGAAGAGCCTGCAGTGCCCCCTGTGGAAGTTCCAGCTGGTCTCAATATCCGAAAGAGAGGAGATTCTATTCTGTTGCCCTCGCCTCCAAAGATGCATAGCGAGTTCCAGAAAGATGATCGTCCATCGCCTACAACTGCCATGTTCAACAGCAATCTTGCTCGCTCGCAGCCTCAAGAAAGCCCCGAGCCAGAACGCCCACGACGGCTCGCTTCCGTGGGGCGTATTCCAAAGGTGGTTTCTAGACGTGATAGGCAACATCGACCTGCCAATGCATCTTTTTCGCGGCCATTCAGCATCACGGAAGCACCAGCAATCCCGGCTCCCGTGCAACCGGGTCCTAGCACACAGCCCAGCTTCAAAGACGTGCAATGGAACCCCAACGCCGAAGCTTCCTCAAGCCAGCCTCAGCCTTGGTCTTACGGCTCAAAGCATAACATCCATGCCCCGGCACGAACGGCATTGGACCTCCTCACAGGACCATATGCAAATGGCGAGTTCATCCATTTCTCTCCTCACAAGGATTCCATTTCCTCAAGTAGCTCTGGTGCTCTGGCAGCTGTGACTGCAGTGGTACCTGATCTAAGCATGGCTCCTATGGAAGATGAGATCTGGAATGAGTACGATGATTTGATTGACCATGTTTATTCTCCTCCAGAGGCACCAAGATCGAAGAACAAGACTGCAGACCACGGGAAGCAGAAAGAAGATGACCGCTTCGAACTCGCAACTGTCGCAAGCAGAGCCCTGCAAGACGAATTGAACAACCCCAACGCACAGCATTCGAATTATCTGATGCCAAGCGATGCTTCGGCGCGGTCGAGTTTGGATTCGACTCGACTTCGTCGATCGAGGATTGTCTCTGCCCTTCACTCTTCACTCTCTCCTTCAAGCCAGCCATCATACACCAATTTGATTGCCAGCTATGGTGAAATGGATGAGGAGGGCCCGAAAAGTCCCGCAGCAAACGTCCCGCCAGTCCCTACGGTGAGGATCCAGGAGCCACACACAACCTTCCTGCAGTCTTTGGCAAAGACTCCGGCCTCAAAAGAGAAAGGCGAGCGCAAAGCTTTGCCTCCTTCTTCTGAAAGAGACTGGGACGCTGTTACTCGTACAAATATGAGATCTGCTTCCCTTATGACTAGTCGTTGGTTGTCCTTCGGGCGAGTTCTCTTCAGTCCAGCACACAACCATGTCAAGACTGGAACACATGGTCGGATCTTGGTGATCGATGGTCTAGGCAATGATGACTGGTCATTCTACTGTTCCTTGACATACCCTGATGCAGAGGTTTACAGTTTGAGCGGTCGACCTGTCTCTACAGCAGCGCCTCATCCTGCAGCATGGCAGCCTCCTACCAACCATCACACTGTCTATCATGCTGGCCTTCACAACCCTCTCCCATTCCCGAAAGATTACTTCACTGTTACGGTCCTGCGCTTCCCAGTAGCCAGCCCTGAGTCTGTGCAGAACAATATTATCCAGGAATGCAGACGTGTTCTCCGTTCGGGAGGCTACATGGAGATGAGTCTCTTGGACCGCGACATGGTCAACATGGGTGTCAGAACCCGGAGAGCCGTTCGCGGACTGAAGGAAATGACCTACTCCGCCGACTCTTCTATCAGCCTCAAACCAAGCAGTGACAACTTGCAACGCCTTCTCGGAACTCAAGGCTTCGACAACCTCCGACGCTGCATGGTGCGCATTCCAGTGGCTGGAATGGTCGTTCGATCTTCCGACTCAACAACCTCTTCATCAAACAAGTCTCTTCCAACAGCCACGACATCCTCAACTGGCTTCTCCTTACCAGCTATCTCTATCACCACGGCAGGAAGCCAGAGCACCCACACTACTTCCAAGTCTCCTTCTGAGGATACCAATATCTCACTGGGAGATCTTCTCTCAGACCCTTCTCCCTCCGCCGCGAACGACGAGTCCATCGCCAAGATTGTGGCTCGTGTCGGTCGCTGGTGGTATACGAAGTGCTACGAGGACCCTGTCCTCCCTGACACTGGCGACTCCGATCGCAGCATGTGGACCGATCGCAAGGTTCTCCGCGAGTGCCAGAAGCGCGGTACAGGCTTCCGCATGCTCATCGCTTATGCACAGAAGCCTAGCGAAGTCAAGCGACGGACCGCCAGTGTCTAATGACTTAATATTCTTTCTTTTACGACATGATTTCCGCTGATGATGCATCTGAATTCGGTTACCTAATGCCATCGTTTCATAAATACCCTTGTTTTTGTTTACTTTCCTATCTCAGCTCTTTTTCGTTATGTCGCCATATCAGATTGATTCCAGCGTTTACTGAGAGGCAAGCTCTATGCCGTATACTTACAAGACTTGCATTGACCTCGCGGTCTACTTGCGCAGCGTGCATGATGATATGATCTTGATGATTGTTAGCATGTCTCTTTTCTTTCTATTCTTTTATCTTTGGCTGGCCGTTTGATACCTTTACATTCGATTTACATCTTAGAAGCCGGACTTTAATGGATGAAGTTTATTGACATTTCGCCTTCTAAATCTCATAGGTCAGTGGGTGAGCTTATGACGCAAATCCTACCGCCCACTTTGCCATCTTCTTATGATTCGGACAAGAACAAGCACGGCCGTATAGACTCGTACATCTTTATGATTTATGATGCCTAGAATATATTTAGCGCTCCAAGTACCCATAAGGCGAATCGGGTCTTACGTCAATTATGTAGAAACCCCACAAGGCTGTACAGCAGGAAGAGCCCCCACCGCAGTCACTGCGCCACAGCCCGCAAACCGTGGAACCATTCCAGCAAAAGCCAAGCAAACCCCCATCTTATTTATACCCGGTTCTCCTCGGAGCCTCGAATTGATCTGAATTTATTCTCCTTTTTTCACTCATCATGTCTTATCAATACCCCCCTCCAAACCGTAAGTGAATCTACCCCGCATACTTCCGCATCTACTAACCCACGAACCATTAGAGCCGCCTTACGGTGGTGGATATGGACATCCTCCCCCAGGTGCACACCCTCCAGGGGGTGGTTATCACCAACCATACCCTCCACAGCAGCAATACGGAGCTCCTCCAGGCCCGCCACCCCAAGGCCACTACCCACCACAGGCACCATATGGCCAACCACCCCCACAGCAAGGCCATGGCCATTATGGCGCTCCTCCAGGCCCTCCCCCACCTCAGCAGGGCTACTATGGTGGCCACTCTCCTCAGCCTCCAGCAGGAGGCTACCACGCACCTCCTCCCCAAGCACCCTACGGCCACCCTCCGCCAGGTCAAGCACCATACGGCGCTCCTCCACAACAAGCTCCCTATGGTGCACCCCCACAACAGCCTCCATATGGCGCTCCTCCCCAACAACATGGCGCACCAGGCTATCCGCCCCCAGCAGGATACGGCGCGCCCCCACCAGGACCCGGCGGTAGCTTCGGTGCCTCCGCGCCTCCATCTCCAGGCTTCGCGCCAGGCCAGGTCGCCCCAGGCGATTTCCGACGTGATTGCGACGTCCTGCGCAAGGCTATGAAGGGCTTCGGCACAGATGAGAAGGCTCTAATCCAGACTCTCGCGCGCTTAGATCCATACCAAATGGCCGCCGTGCGCGCGCAGTACAAGTCGCATCTAGGCAGGGATCTATACAAGGACGTCAAGTCCGAAACAGGCGGATACCTCGAGCAAGGCCTGTTAGCCGTGATCGAAGGCCCACTAGGCCACGACGTACAATGTGCGCGGGACTCAATCCAAGGCGTCGGAACGAAGGAGTGGCTTATGAACGACATCCTACTTGGCCGATCAAACGCAGACCTTAACGCAATTAAGATGGCCTACGAGCAGAAGTTCCACAAGTCACTTACCCGGGACGTCGAGGAGGATCTATCATTTAAGACCGCGGCATTATTTAAGGCCGTGCTTCGCGGCCACAGACACGAAGAGAGCGTACCGCCGAACCCACAGGCTGTCGAGGCGGAAGTCCGGGCTCTGCATCATGCTACCGCAGGCCGGATGGTGAATAACATCGACGAGGTCGTTTCCATCTTCGCGCGATCGTCGAACTGGGAACTCAAGGCTATTGATGATGCTTTCTATGCGCGGTATAACACGAAGCTTGAGAAGCATATTGAGAAGGAGTTCTCGGGTCATATGGAAGATGCATTTATTACTATGTTGCGCTCGGCTACGAACCCTGCTTTGCGCGATGCTATTCTCCTCGAGGAGTGTATGGCTGGCATGGGTACTAAGGATGAGCGCCTGGTTGTGCGTGTTGTTCGCGTGCATTGGGATAGGCAGCACAAGGAGCGGGTTAAGAGTGAATACCAGCGCCGTTACGGAAAGGATCTCATCCAGCGTGTCCGCGGAGAGACCTCTGGCGATTATGGCAATTTGATGGTTGCGCTGCTTCAGTAGTTGCGCTCTGGTTTTTGAATTTCGCCGTACATATTTGGGCTTAATGGTTCATACGGGCGGGTTTTTTGGTCATCATCCTTTCTTGCATATCTTGTTTTTTTTTTTACTATTTTATTATCGATATCCGAGTCTTTGACGATTTAAAATGAAGCTTCCGACGTTTTCACAGCCACATATTGACTATGGTATACTTGTAATTCAATGGATTAGACAATACAAAATTCATGCATGCATTCGTCAAGTTGTTCATCATCGTAATTATCATATCTCATGCACTGTCGGCTAAAGAAACAGGAATCGATGCATAGAAGCATTTTCCGGACTATTATCACTCAACGTTTCGGATCACCTCGACATATTTTCCGAAAAACAACCCAGTACGAGCAGCGTAGCAACCCCAGAACCATTCGTCATTAATAATGTCAACCTCCGTGATATCTGCACCACGTGGGAAAGGAAGTTCGTCCTCAACATCATCTTCCGGGAAGAATGACCATTTCGCACGAACGATAAGACCGACTCCACCATCTGGTGGGAATCGTCTCAGCGCAGGCGGTGTCTGAGTGACAGGAGAGCTCGGGTTTGAAGAGTCCACTAGATGCGGATTACTTCCATTTAATGAGCCTAGAGGGCCTCGCAGCCGGGACGCCTTCTTTCGACGCTCTTGGCCTTGGCCCTCCTTCCAGGTCCAGTGCGCGAGTCCCAGTTCCGGCGATGCAATAGGGGTGCTGATGGCAGGAGATGTAGCGGGAGATCTGGTGACGTGCTCGTCCTTCAAGGCGTGGCCGCCGACTAAATTTCGCACAATAACCCTTCTTTGACCTTCGACGTGGTCCTCGAAGCCAACGATGATCATTCGATGGCCGGCTATGCATCGACGCCAGCCACTGTGGCCGTTCTCTTTGCTAATCTTCGAGGTTGCCACGAGCTTTAAATAGCAGTTTGTGCAGACATCGTAATCGCCGTCATTGCACTGAAGGCAATGGAATCTGGTGACCGAGGCTGGGATTGGATATGTGCATATATCGCAGTTCGTAGAAAACGAAAGGATTTTGAAGCTTTCATTCTCGCCCATTGGTAGCGGAGGAGTAACTGTGCTGGATGGCGAAGAGGGAGACGAAGGAGAAGGGCTGCCAGGCATGCGGCGGACAGGCAACAGAGGGTGGGTGCAGCATCGGCCTTGGTTGACGCATTTGTTACAAAACCCCCAGTCGCCGTCATTGCATTTGTTACATTTCCAGTAGCAGTCGTTGGCGGAAGATACACAGATGTCGCAGAATAACCCAGATTCCAGACGCCGTGAGGGGTTGCTATTTGTCAACTGTCTTTCTCCGTTGGTGGTCGTATTTGCGTTCTCAGGGGGTTTTTGGTACTTGAAGGAGCTTAAAAGGTGACCGGGGTCGCTGATGTGAGCCGGCCGACCATTTGAAGATGCGATAAAAAGCTCAAACATTCCTTGCGCAGACACCTCGAAGCCAGACCATTGAAAACAGCCCCGGCCTGCACGGTAGCATCGGAGACATAGATTGAAATTACCATCCTTGCATTTGAAACACCTCTTGTGTAGGTCATATTGAATATTGGCCTTTCCGCATACATCACAGGATATGGAAGGCTCGATGTAATGAGCGCTGGATCGCGCTGCTGGTCTTGGGCGTCGTTCGGACCGTAGAGGAACAAGAGGCGACGAAGGCGGGGGCTCTATCGGTGTCGAACTTGCAGAACTGCTGTTAGGATTTCGAGAAGACGGCTCTCGTCCTCCGCCCATCCATACATCTGAGATATTATGATCTGAATCTGTCGCGCGGCGAGGTCGATGCGCGGCGGAGTCTGCCCTTGAACGCCCTGGCTGGGAGTTACGTGGGCGTTCTGCACTCATGTCGCTGGCTGATCTGACAGCAGGACGCAAGGTATCATCTGAATTAGACGCTGGATTCACACGAACGGGTGATGCACGGCGAATGTCAGATGCTTGTTCGGAATTTCGGCGTTGGTGGCCCGCGGTAGGTCGAGACGGCGTAGAGCCAAGTAGATGTGGTCGCGATACTGGTGGCCTTCTGTCGTTACTATCACGAGATGATGTATTTGTCTCGCCAGACCTGCGAGCAGACTGCGATCGGGGATGAGGATTGGTGGTGCCACCGGGCGACCGTCGGCGGCGTTGATCTGGCCGGGCGCGCGACTGTTGCATATGCCTCCGGCGATATGCGTCAGCAATACGCTCGCTAAGCTCCTCTTCTTGCCTTGGGCCGAGGTTGTCCAAGTCAATATCGTCCAATAACCCCTCCTCCATAATCTGCCGCAATATTTCCTCTTCCATCGTTTCCGTTTCAGAGGATAAACTGAGTAATGACCGTAGGCTAGACTGATGCTCTATACGCCGGCTCCGTTCGCTATCGTTCTGCGAGCGAGCCGTGCGCTGTTGCCGCTCCGAGTCGTCTCTTCTGCGTCGAGAATCGTCTGCATGCCTGGAAGGATTGTTGCTTCTGTCTCGGGTCCTCTCAGAGTGTCCCGCTCGGCGGGCCTCTCTCCGCGCCTGGCTGCGACTCTCACGTAGGCTCAAATCTCGAACATCGTTCATGAGGCGCTGATCAGCTTCATCCTCGGAGCTGTCAGGTTGTCTAGGCGGAGGAAACACGGAATCCCCAGGGTTGTATCGCTCGGCGATTTCCTTCTTCTCTTCATCTGTCCTGGCGCGATCCGGTTGCGCCACCAGGATCATATCCAATAACGTAGTCACGGTGGCATTTGGACGAGTGCCGCGCACTTCAGCACGACAGGACGGGCATGTAAATCGCGGGGCAGAGCTGGAGGGGAGGCGGCGAGAGCCCTGTGCTTTGAACCATTCTCTCAAACAAGAGCCGCAGAAAGTATGAAGGCAGTCGAGGAGGGTGAGGGGCTGGTAGAGGAGCTCGGTGCAGATCTGAAGAGATTCCCAAATAAAAAACAGTGAGCGAGGGCCCTACGCAAGGGGCCGGAATGGTAGTCGAGTACATACCGAGCAACCCAGCTCTTTCTCCAGATCGGCCAACCCAGGCTGGAGAGACATGGAGACTTTGTTTATAGAAAATGAAGCATCCACGGAACCACCGAAGAGAGAACCGAGGAATCGGCGGTGGGTGAGAACGTGGAAACTTGGAACTGCAAAAAGGCGGGCAAGTGATCTTCTCTCCACCCAATCTTATCGCGATCTCATTCTCGATCGGCTTCTGCCGGCCTCATCGCTCTTATTTGTATTCTGCTGTTTGACAGCCTGGATGCCTCGTGGTGACTCGTGCGACGTTTGAGGTTTGCTGGCAAGTCCCTCAAATAAAAGTACGAGTTTGGAGATGGTGGGTAAGCAAAGCTTCTAACGCAGCCCATTCCCTGTTGAAACGTCCCAGTTGCGGGTCTTACAGCCCCAAGTATAGATCCTTCCCTCAAACTATCTTTACCTCACGCGTCTTCGGTCTCAACATGAAAGTTTTCACAAATGTATCATCCCCGCCCGATTTCTCACGTCGGAAGTGGCTGCTTTAGGCTGCTCTCAGGCAAACTCTATAGTGCCCAAGGTACAAGTTGCACTGATCTCGGCTGTTACACAGTAGTTCTGACAAAGTTGTTTGATATGCTTCTACTAATTTCGGAGTGCTAATCTGCCAGTCGTGGGATATGAGGCTGCTGCATAAGATGAGTTGAAAGCAAGCAAAGGATGCCCGGCCAATGGGCCCAGTAAAGAGACTTTTATGAGGAATCCCACGATCCAGACATACACAAATAATATTTGAAGAGGCATGAATGAGCTGTCAGAGAATATGAGGAGCCGCAAAGCCGGAAAATCTTGGGGCGCCATGGCTAAGACCGAATAGTGTGCATGCGAACTAGTATTAAGCACAAGTAACTAGGGTTTAGCATAGTAAGAGTTGACCGTAATTTCATCTGTTTATTAGAATGATCGATCCAAAGGGGCTTTAACTGCCAATTATTAAATGGTGGCTCTGGGAATTCTCTTGCCCCTTGCTTCCGGAAGGGCTGCAGGTATAATTTCCGAGCCAGTGATACTTTCTACCTCAAGAACTAAACGGTTACAACCTTGGAAAGGGAATTTAGGAATAAGACAACTTTTGATCTATGTACTGTATTAAATCAACATAGAAGGCATTACCAGAGGGAGGAGGCGACCCTCCTGCTCCCCATTTGCGCATAAATTCGCGGGTATCGTGGATTTCTCATCTTCAATTGCTCAGAAAATGGCGGTAATGCTCCATCCCACCTTAAGGCCTTTGGCAATATAGGTGAATGCACTGGAGCATACATACAGAGCACCACAGAGACAGATCAACCCTGTGTAGTTTGTTTGAGGCCCTGAAGGATTTTGATCGTTCAAAATCACACCTGCCACCGGGACTATAATCAACAGCAAAATTCCGACCATCAATGTGACCGTGCCGTATCTCTTGCCATAGTCTTTAGTTTCGCAGACTTGAGCCACGCAAACAGGGGAAAGACTGATCGCCGGACCTGACCAGAATCCACATAGAGCCACGAAAGCTAGCAGAGCAGCCTGGCTATAGCCAGTTGTCAACCACAACGCAAAGTTGAATATAGCACAGGTCCCACTGGTCACTGTCATGACATTGAACCGACCAACTCTGTCTGCAAGGAGACCTGGAATGATACGTCCGACAATCGACGTTGCGTTGAAAATGTTCATCATTTGATATGAAAGGCTGTTGTCGATGCCATGAGAAAGTGCATATGATGGGAGATAAATCACCGGGATAATCAGCCCAGCCTCTGCCAACACAACCGACAAAGCGGTGGCGAGGAACACTGGCTCTTTCAAAGCCTTGAGGTCAATGTATGCCGCCTTTTCGCGGAAAAGAGGAAGACGAGTTCGCAGTAAAAGATTGCTGAGGGTGCAAAGAACAAGGCAGATAAAACCTAGGATCCGGATCGTCCATGGGTAGCCAATTCGGTTGCTAAGAGCACCGAATAAGACTGTGAAGATGATACCGCCAATGCCACCTGAAGTGCAAGCAAGACCGATAGCAAGACCACGGTTCTTGTAGAACCAATGGGCGACACAACCGAGGCTGGGTGTGATGAGAGTTGAAAATGAGAGTCCTCCTAAGACACTAAAGCCCAGAATGAACTGATAGTACTCTGCTCAATTTGTTAGAGAATGCATGGTCTGAGAACGAATAAGGCATTGCAAACCGGTAGAAACACTGAGAAACATAATCGAGAGTACAGCTCCAATAGATCCTGGCAAAGCTGTGTATCTCACGCCGTATTTATCGAACATGGGACCTAACGAGTCAGTTTTTAGGACAATTTAAATTTAGATCCACGCTACATACCAACAAAGATGCCTCCAATGTAGAGTAGACAGCACCACAAGCTGAAGATCCAGGAGATTTTCGATTTCGAATATTGTTTGAGCTCATGGTCTGCGAGCCATGCTTCTAAAACTCCACCAATGTTCATCACCGCAAAGGTGGGAGTTAACCCACACCAAGCACCTAGCACGACTGTCCATGCTTGCCAGCCTCCATCGGGAAAGTCCTGGACATCGTCTTTTGGCTCTTCAGCCTCAGACTGTAATTTTTCGCTCGACATGGTAGGCGAAATTTTGGGCAAGCGATCGATCGCTTGTACCGTCGCGCTTGCTTTATAAAGCGCGGCAGATAATTTTTTAGAGCCGAGATCACCGGAATCCTTCACGAAGGGATCTGCATTTCTTGATCGCCCAAATCTGCATTGTCGATCTTCCTGCTCACATTGACATAATGAATTCTCCTTGAATTCTCGACTGGCCTATTGCAGGACGCCACGGAGCTTTTGCGTTTCCCCGGGGGTTTCTTAACCCTGCAAACTCAGTGATCCTCGGTCTTTTCCCCGGCCCTCAGGCCGATGACTTGGTCGGCGAGGTTTTGAGTGCTCTATTTAACCGCGGGGACTAGCCTTCGTCTGGAACACAGCTTTTCGAGCAATCCACGCACAATACTCCGTAGCGCAGCCAGCTGTTCGATCAGGAGGTCAATTCACTAAGGGGAGCTTCTCCTACCGGAAATGCTGAGCTCAGGGGGGTCCACTCAATCCCACCGATCGCCAACAACACGGGATTATCGCGACGCTTTCGTCATGAATCTGCGACAATCTCCACTTCAGATCTCAAATAGCGCGACCTTGGCTACAGGTTTTGCCGCCATTTGATCGCGTCACTCACTCCACATGGCCTTCTTTAGGCCGATGTTCAGCTGAGATCCGCACCTAACTTTTGGGCCTCGGAAGAACTCCATCGCTTTGGCCAGACCGGCAATCGACAGAGCATGTCCGTTCGCCGCTAGCATAAAATGCCGTGGGAAGCACTCCGTAAGTTGGGCGCTGAGGACTCATAGTGGCCAGAGGTCGGTAAATTCGAAATATTGACAAGAGGCCCCTGCCATCCGCCCCTTGAGTCCAGCGGCCTTCGGCTATTCAACATCCAGCGGCTGGCTATATGGGATTCATGGTCAATCTGCCTTCAAGACCCTTTACAGCAGGCTGTATTAGGGAAGTCATGTTTTTCTCGAATGAAAAATCTCAAGATGCCCCGAGGAATGGGTATTTCAAATCAATTGGCTTCAGATTCCGGTGGAAAACGACATGTGCGATGGATTTGATCAACTCGCAGTGCAAGTTCTATGCAAGATTTTAACGATCGCGTTTGAAATTCTCAATATTGTCTTCTTCGCTGGGAAGCGCATCTTGCAAGTTGAAAGAAGACAATCTAAATAAATCGAAATCGTATTTTCCAAGTGCCAACAGCGCAGATATGACATTCCATAGACCAGGCGAAGCAGTTAAGAGACAGGATGCATTTCAATTGAGATGTCTAGTAGCGAGGCAGTAGTTACTAGTACAACGGAGTTTGTACACTCTTTTACCAACCCAACTCCTTGCCGTCATAGAAGTGGTTCATAAGGCCTGCTGGTTCTTCCCATCCAGGAACATGGATGTTAAAGAATTTGCCATTCATGGATGGCTCGGTCTTGCGAACGACATCCAAAACTTTCTCCGCGCCGACTTCAACCTCCAAATCCGCATTCTGGGTACCCATGTCTGTTTTCAACCACTGATAAGATGAGCAAACGGTTCGTATGGCAGGGATAGAGCGACTCACGCCGGGGCAGATGACAACCACCGTAATACCCTCGTCCTTCAACCTGTATGCATAGTTGACGCTTAACATGTTGAGTGCCGCTTTTGTCACACTGTATGCTGGTGAGACCATCGGCTGGTAGTGATGGACCCATGTAAACGAGCCCAAGGTGGTCGAGCTGTTCGTAATTAGGCGTCAGTGTTCTCGCATCGCATAGCAGTTTTTCTCTTTCTCACATGTTTATGATGGCTTTCTTCTCTCCTAGCCGAACAAGAGGCAAAAAGGCCTGCGTGATCATTTGGACAGAAGTGACGTTGTTGTTAAAAACCTCATTGAGGGTTTCGCTGTTGATGATATGAGCATTTGTTACCTCTCCAATTCATCAAGCTGTTGGATTCATTTCTTACATTCCATCCATGATTCCATTCGGAGAATAATCACCAACAGCTGCGTTGTTGATCAGGTAGTCGAGTCCCTTGCCCGGCAGTTTCTGTTCGACGGCGGTTGCAGCTTCTTCGACGCTCTGCTTGACGCCGACATCAAGCTTAATGACATGAAGCCGATAATTCGATTGTTTTGCAAGCTCGTCAAGCTTCGGGGAATTGGACCTTGTAGATGCAAACACGATAGCCACTTCAGTCGGGGGTAATGTTATCAGGTGAGATACCATAGCAAGTCCAAGGCCGCGCGAAGCACCGGTGACGAAGTAAGAAGACATGGCTTTGGAAATCTATTTCGAAGAGTATGTTTCTGACAGAGATTACTATATGTTTATCTATTCTGAGTAAAGGAGGCTTTATATAGCCTCGTTGAGGATATGATTATCGTCCAAGCATCACTTGCGGGTTTGCGACGGTCAAACTCTTCAGCCCAAAGCCGTCGGCGTCCGGGACAATATGTCAGCAATTCCTATTTTTATTCGAAAGTCTTTGATCTAAATGCTTGATATTTGGGTATTCTCATAGCAGATTTGGTAGCCGTAGAGAGTGGGGAATGGGTTGGCTGACATCAATTGCCTAAAGCGGATGAGAAGCGCTGACCAAACTTGCCAAAGAAGATATGGGACTGGAAAGGAAGGCGCAACTTAGAATAGTATCGCTTAGGCTTTCATAGTGCACCTAGGAGCTAGCTGATAGTCTTGTAAGGATTTGTGAAAGATGTCTCAAATTTTGATCTCCATGGGATTCTGACCACTGGGTCCATAACCGAATTTGCTTCCTTGGCCAAAAGGAGTGAAAGATTAAGCACAAATTGATGACAATGGAAGTGATGGTGCAGGGAGCAAATACATCTTTAACAACTGTGATATATGTCATCATTTTGGGGGGAATGATACTGCAGATTGATCTGGTGGGAAAGGGGAGCTAAATATCGGACAAACCAATAGCCCCCATGCCAAATCTTGAGCCCACATAAGCATCTTTATCTCTGGAAGAAGTATCCAACGCATTATTCTTTGAGATTTGCAAAAATTCATAGATCAACCTCTGATATTATGTACTGTAAGATCTAAGTGGCAATACTAAGAAATGGCTGCAACCCTAGAGTGGTTGCTTTTGTTGAATAGCCATCTCCGATCCAGAGAAACCCCTCGCCACTGGTAGAAGCAGCCGGGAGCCCCGCCAACACTGCCTTGTCTCAGGTCGCGCTAATTTGTAAATGTAGTGAAAATAATTTGAACTTGGTCTAGGAATCCAAGGACTTATCAACCCCCTCGATAGAAGATGACAGTTCTGTAATGAGCGTTTCGATGAAGAGCCCTCCTGGGATGTCAAACATCTTCTTAGTGGAAGTTGATGAGATCTGTGGGCTTCGGAACTCTCAAGCACAGAAGTTCTCAGATCCCTGCCCCGCCATCCTTGACAGATAATGATTCGGCATTTCGATCCACTCTCGGCCCCAGTCTATTGCACCTGCATGATATACACCACCTTGGCATGACTGATACGGGCGCCCTGAAGCCGCCAAAAGAACCCGAGCCACGTCTTATGGTGGGGTTTATTTTCAAGAAAGATCTGCCACCTCGCTATGCCCCGAGCTCTTTTTTTCTCTTCTCAAGATCCGGCGGGCACTTTTTCGGACTCTTACATTCTTGACCTGACCTCGGGAGTCACCAGAGCGGCCTTCACCTAGAACACCAAGGCTTGTCTCAAATTTATCCTAAGAAAAGGCTTGTAAGAGCAGCCCCGCTTTCCTTCCGGGACTTCTATTCACTCTGGAGAGTCGCCTGCAACAATTTTGAAATGGCCTCTACAGTTGACTGGTCTCAGCGCCCTATATACTCCCCAGAGCAACTGAGCCAGTATTTCGATCGAATTGAGCTTCCCGAGAAGTTCAGACAGTCTCCAATCGCCCAAAAGTCCTCTACAAGCAATGATCATGAGACTGCGCTATCGTTCCTGAGGGCACTGCAGCGTTATCAAGTGGCCGCCGTGCCGTTTGAAAATCTCAATTTGCATTATTCAGTTCAGCACCATATTTCAATCGATGCACAAAAGCTTTTTGAAAAGATCGTCGATAACACTTCCAAGCGAGGGGGATATTGTATGGAGAACAACACATTGTTTGGTACCGTCTTGCGAAGCTTAGGCTACAATGTTACATCTGTCGGAGGAAGAGTCAATGAAGCTGCACAGCCAATGTCGGCTTCGAAGAACTGGAGAGGACCAAAGTATGATGGATGGTATGTGTTAAATCTCTTTTTATCGCACGGAACATAGAAGACTTGAGGGTGTTATCTCAAAGCCTTTTTATGTGAATGAGTGCGAGCCGGAATATCAAGCTGCTTGAGACGGTTCTTACTAATGGATGTCTCTAGGAACCACATGATCAACCTCATTACTATTGGCGACCAGAAATACTTGGTAGATGTAGGGTTTGGATCGAACGGGCCCCATCAGCCCGTACCTCTGATTAAAGATTTCGAGTTCCATAACGTGGGTGATCAGTCCGGACACTTGCGCTATGGACCTATCTCTCAGCACACCAGCAAACCTCAACAGTTTCTCTGGCAATATGAGGTTCAAAACGGAGACGGGGCTTGGATGCCCGCATATTGCTTTACAGAAACCGAATTCCTCCCTGAAGATTTCACAATGATAAATTTCTATATGAGCAACAGCCGAGACAGCTTTTTCACCTTCCATGTTATGTGTGTTCGCATGTTCCTCGATGAGACAGGTGAAAATATCATCGGGGACTTGACTTTGTTCGATAATTCATTGAAGCGACGGATAGGGGCCACGTCCGATGTACTTCAGACGTTCGCTTCGGATGAAGAGCGTGTGTCTGCTCTGGAAAATACATTCGAGATCTACATTGCGCCAGCGGATAGAGAGAGTATCAGGCATACTATTACAGAAATCCTCTAGATTTCTGAGGCTTTCCGCCGTCGAGCACACCGAGAACCCATGGATAGTTCCGTTTCTACTTTTAAGAGAGCATTCCTTTTTTGTTTCAGCATTGCTACCAGTAGTAGTATACCAACAAGCTTTAGTGTCTTTTCATTTGCAACAGAGAGGCTATAAGCTCTCTTGAAAGGATAAGTTTTTTAGAAGGGGAGACACTATAGTTTGAAAGATGCGGTCCTCAAACCACTGCTCGTGATGAGGTTCGGACCAAGAGAAGCAGGCACTGACGGCATCGGCATATTCGAGCCCGCTCTTTGACCAAACTTGTTCGACAAGATAAGAGGCCGTAGCTCGTTTGGTTACCAATAGATCCTTTTCATCCTCTGAATCCCCTGAGCCCAGTAACTCTGGGAGTGACTTTCCGAGAGATAACTCAACCAGGGAGATTCCTAGTGATAACAAATGACTCCTACTCGCGTTTGGGTCCTTGAGTGGGGTTCCGATACCCTTTGTCGTATACTGGGTATGAACGGGCCACTTAAGATAGATACTGTCCATGAGAATACCATAGCCATCACTTTGAGAGGCCAATTGAATATCGGAGTTGGTCCAATTAGGCTTCAGCCAATTTCCGTGGAACTGTACAACACAGCAGGCTAGCATAGCGCCAATACAGAGTCGCGACTTCCCACTTATCCCTGAAAGAACTTCTCCGAGAGGTTTTTGAGGGATGTGAGTTGACAAAACTTTGACTCTGTGCATTAAATACCTCATAGAATCGGAGGTATCTGTGATATAGCCATCGGCTCCATCTTCACTGCTCAAAGAAGAACACATGTCTTGGATAAGGGAAGAGGAAAACATCCTATCGTGTTTTTCAAAATTCATAGTATCTTTCTGGGGTATCTCGAACTGGACTCTTCGACCCTTCCGACCATGTGGCATGCTTTCATCGCACAAAGACATTTTTGCGACAGATGATGTGATATCTGCAGAATATGGCTCCATAGTAACCTCGGTCCACGACCATGGAGTTGATTTATTTGCTTCGACAGAGGTTGAGAACACTAGTTGAAAGGGAGACCCAGCATCAGGTATCTTTTCATCGGCATTTGGTGACCGTAGAGGATTGGTGTTCAATTTCAAATGAACACAATGTTGATCCTTGCAGCAGCAGTGCCAGTTGTTGCCTTCTACAACAGCGTGGAAAAGACCATCTGCTTGCCTGCGCACTTCCCTATATCGTTTGAGCAAATATGCCCAGGGCTGTCGTCTAGTCTGTGATTCCTCTCGATGGGTCGAATAGTCGACAAGGGTCCTGAGTATAGCGTTTGCTGAATTCAATCTCTGGAGAATATCGTCATAAATGGCTTTACTGAATATTTTTCGGAATTTTCGAAAGTCCCAGCCATCATCAGGGATCACCTGTCAGTTAAAAAGATAGTTATTAGCTAGTTCTTAGTATGAATGGCGTTTTGCTTACTTGCTCTCCCGAGGTGTCTATCTGGAGTTTACGAGATATCATTTCGATTAACTCGAGAAGCTCAGCCATATTTTCAAGAAAAATGTCGTGGCTCCTTCCCAATTTGTACCGAAGTTTTCTTTGCAGCTCCGGGTCCTTCCATCCAGATCCAAGAGGGTCATTGATCAGGTCTGACACCTTCTCCTCCTCGTGAACAACGCCTTCTAAAGCTTGTTCAAGTGTGTCCAAAAGTAGCACTTGTTGGGTTTTGAGGCGTCTTGAGTAACCCTTGAACTCTGTTTGATACCTTCGAAGAAGCTTTATGCGCTCTATACCTAGAACATAAGCGTCAATCTGATTCACTACCAGCGGAAGAATGGCCAAAGCGAGGCCTGCGACCTCGATTCCACTTGCCATTGTTTTGCAGCTACCTCATTGATGTCCACGGGTGGGTTTCGTATGTGATATCCAGTTTGGAGGAATAGTACTTTTGATGATAAGACCCCTCAATCTTCGATTTACCCCTCATCTCAGCCGCAATTGATCTAACGTGGACCAATTAGATGCCACGTAGAAGACAGTGGGATCTGAAAAAATTTACCATCTCTCAATTTCTGGAGCACATAATAACCAGTTCTCTATATACGGGATTATGGCCACGGTCGCAAATGGCTTCAGACTCTGCCGCGCCCAGTTTGATTTACTACTTCAATCACCGAAGGTTTCGGACCATGCCTCTGAGGTATCAATAGAACAGTGGAGGGATGAACTTAGTCGCCTTCTCATTTGGGCAGGTAATATTGGTGCACAACAGACTCGCCAGTCCTCCTTGGACTATCGACTTCGAGATGCTTCACACATAAGAGACCAAGTGATTAATCTGCTACATGGAATGCAGGAGCTTCTCACGGACTTGTCGAGCTTATTGGAAGACGAGGAACGTGGTATCCATAATGATTCTCCTCTTGAAGACGATATGAGTGACTTCGGTCACAGGACAGAAATCCAACAGATTTATGATGAAATCGTTGAATCTATCACGCAGCTTTATCAGATGTCTATGGCCATACGAACGCCAGCGAAACATGATCGTCTAGTTGGAATCAGAAAAATAGATGCAGAGCCTTTTCGACATTGGGCTTTGCAACATGCTTCCCAAAAGTTTCCACACGCAGATGAGACTGCTCTAGAGCGCATGAGCGCCGCAATGACTCAACAGAGAGCGATCCTGAAGTATCGAGAAAGACACCACACCAAACTCAGCCAAGGCATTGAACAAAATGACGACAACGCGACCATATTGTCTGAGACAGCTGTGTCAAAATCCTTTACAGAAGCTCAAGATGAAAATGACAACGCGTCAACGGGAATATCAGAGACCTCATACGGAGGGACCCTGCTAGATGGAGCAGATGGCCAGACATCGAAAATTCCACCTATGCCCAAAGCAGGCGCTGATCAGCAGCCATTCGAATGTTCCCTATGTTTTTACATCATTACAGTACGAGACAGAAAGTCATGGGCTCGTCACGTTTTTCGAGATCTTCTACCTTATGTGTGCATATTTCAGGATTGTCCTACACCAAACAAGCTCTATGAGAGTAGAAGACAATGGTTTCATCACATTCAGCACACTCACAAGTTTGCTACAGAGTCTAATGATGTATACACTTGTCCCATTTGCAAAGAAACTTCAATACCTGCTTCCCGATTTCAACAGCATATGGGTCGTCATTTGGAAGAACTATCCCTATTCTTTGTGCCCAAACAAGGGGAAGAAGAGCTAGAATTTGACACAAGCGGAGACGATGCAAATTCAAGCAAGGATTCTGAGGAAGAAGTACAGAAAGAAGACGGTATGCCTCTTGAATCCCAATTGAACTCCATAAGCCTTGTTCAGGGTCTCATGAAATTTACGTCTTTAGAGAACTCAAAAAATATGAAAACATCTCCTTGTGCTCGATGGACTAGAATTGACCGACGCCTGGTCAATCCAGAGGCATTGGCATTAGGGAACGAACGATTTGTGGAACGGCACGATCATGTCATCGTATTACGATTACTGAATCATAAACAGATCCAAGAATATGCCAGACGTACACAAGAGATCAGAAGCAAACATGGGCGAATCGAAGCCAGGTTGCAAGAATTTGAAGCTAGCTCCGATCATATTGCAGATTGGAGAAGAAGCAACCCAGCGGGATTCAGCTACATAACTCCGCGAGAACAGTTTAATGTGGATTATCCGGTTAGGGCAAAGGATCCATCGGAAGTCAGGGATATGCCTTCGAAAGGTTACTTGAACACAAATTCACGACGAGCAGTTTCTCAGGACCGCAACGAACCAAAGGATTGAACGGGCAGAAGGAAAATCAAATCTGATGAAAGAACTCTCAAACTAGGATCTGATCTATCGTCTTATCTTTGCCTTGTCAGTGATTTTCTGCTACACTTCTTGTCATGACGAGCTGGAGAAATTCAAATGACATGTTCACATCTCAAATTCCTGCATTTTACAATTTGACTACTATTCAAACTTAGGATCAAAATGAAAAACACATACCAAGGTAACTAATTGGAGACCCAGACTCAAGAAAAAGGCAAAGAAGCTTTATAATATTGAAATTATTATCATCATCCAAAGCTTGGTGACCTACGATCGCTGTTCAGTCACTAACTAACTGAGAGACAAATTTACATAATCGGCTACGTGTTCTGGCTATTGAGTTTATGAAGCCCCCCCCTAAAACTATGGCAGAACCAATGGCTTCAGAAGCAGACACAAATCTCTTATAACTAGAGCATAGAGCCAGGTGGGGGAACCCCCCTACAAAATAGGAGTTTCAACACGAAAGAGGCCTTCTAGAAAACCAAGGCAATCGACAGAAAGCCTTGTATCGATCGATGAATACGTTGTGTGACAATCTTATGAGCTTGAGAGTATCGACCGGTCAACCACAGACGTAGCACTCTGTATCAAACAGTAGCTGTAGTGTGAATGACGGCATTCCGCCTCCATGTGTCCCCATCCATAGCCCCTTTGTCCATGATCACAGAGGGGAATCAACTTTCAGTCCTCGTGGTGGCAATGACTCCCTGTTGATAGATATCACGTCTGACCAAAGAAATCGTCATTTATAGCAAGATCAACTAAGAATTCTCGCGATGAAACTTTCAGCCTGGCCCACCTACTGGATCAGTGGTGGCGGCAATGCAGAACACGTCCCTCGCTGAGATGTGAGAATCGGATTGAACCAATAACATCGAATAACAAGGGATACTTCCCCTAGACTACAAGGGTACCTAACCTCTCAAGCCTAGCGCGTATGAGTGCCCGACGTCTCATTCGCTTGCCACTGACGGGGCGAAGGCCGGGGTCCCAGCACAAAGTTTAGAACCTCGTCCTTCACCGTGGCTTGGGTGGCGGGCCAGCTCATACTCCAAGCAAAAGTCCAAGCCCGTGAGTACGCGGCGGTAAAGAAAAAAACTCAATCCTATGTTTCGGAAATGAGGAATTGAATTTTTGGATCTGGTGGTGGCAGAAGTCTGAGCGTGCTATAGCCGACAACTCGAGGCCGGAACGCCGGAACTATCTTGACACTCGGTGTTGGAAAGCGATCAGGTGAGGTCTTTCTGTCTCTAGCTGTCCTACGTGAGCAACTGAGGTTCTGCTGAGAGCTATGCAGGAGGGCTGCTGTGCAGAAGGTCCGGCGCGAGGCGCTGTGGTACGTAGGTGGTTTGAATGGGGCGGGGGAGAAGCTGCTTTGGCGTCGTTTGAAGAGAGAGGAGCTTTGCTCATTTCAGGTGTTCTCGGGCCATCTGTGAGACTCGGTGGTTGACATTAATACCGAAACGTGAGGGGTGTACAGAAATAGAGCCCTTAGTGAGGGGGGCAAAGAGGGGGGCAAGAGTATGCTGTTGTTCGTCCTCTCCAGGTGGTTCCAGATTATTCCGCCAGGGCCGTGAACAGGGCGCGCGTGAGCACTGTGGACCTTCTGGCGCTCGGTAGTATGTGTTGTATAAGCTGTAAGACTTCATGTCCTTCGCGGACGTAAGCTGCTTGGGGTTTCCCATGCACCCCGCATTTTTACCAGCGGCGTACCATGCATGTTGTGAATCCGCTGATCTCCGTCGACGATGCTGAGTGAGGGCAAATCCAAAGTAGCACATCTCCACAATAACTCCTTAGATAGGAGGTTGGGCTGATAGAATTCCCGGTGTTAACTATGTGAGGTTAGCCGTTCATGCATTCTAGTACGAGCTTACGCATGAGGAGCCAATGTTTCGGTGTCGCAAAACCTCCTATGGGCCGCTATTAGCGCTTCTCAGACTCCTCAGGGTCGAGCGCTGGTGCTGCAGGATACCGACAGCTAGCTGATCCACCTTGGAGAGTGTGGGGTACGCAGTAGATCATGGGAGGGGAGTGGATTGACTATTCTGTTGTCGTTTATGGAAATAGAGTAAGCATATGATAAAGTATGTATCAAGTCGTACCTCTGTCCGATAAAACACCGAAGCCATTGCTCCTTAGTTTGTATACATGTGCATACAAAGGACTAAGATACCAAATTTTTACTCATAGATCCTTATGGGAGATTTAGTCGAGGAAACTATTAGATAAAAGTTATCCTATAATCAGTCACCGGTGCGCCGTTGTCTTCGATTAGGTCAAGTGTAGCATACGATTTTGATTCGCCGAAGCTTCACTATCAAAAGTGTTGGGGTTGTGGCGCTTCTATGGGCACCTAGATGTACATCGAGCTGTCTGTCTATTTGGACTAACGGGCCCGATGGTAGTGCCGCCTAGCGGGCGCCTCTTCCGCCACACAGGTCGAGGCTTACACTCATAGCAACCGTGTCATATTTTCCTCTTGCCGCCCCATCACGCAATTCGCTCGCCTGACACCGTTGCTACTCCAGTGATACAAAGTCATATTATAGGCCTTTGTCTTTTGGAGCGGGATCGACGCTTCCCGCGGCAGACCTTCTTCAAGTACAAGATAATTTTTCCAGCGAATATCGGAAGTTCGAGAGCTCAATCCACGATCGCCCCAGGCGGCAACGGGAGCTACTTGGGTTCCACTGAGGTCTGAGAGTAGTATACGAAGGTGGAACTCTAAGGGCAGGTGAGACAAGCCATCTATAATTTTTTTTGCACCGTCGAGAACCTCAAAATAGCCAACTGTGAAGCGAAAGTGGTCCCACTTTTAATTGTAGACGTCGGTCAGCATGCTAATTTAATTCGGGGGCGGATTTCCAATACGAAACAAGTCTCCGCTTGGAGATTGAAGCCCCTGAGATAGACGCTCCATGGGTCCCCTGCTGGGGATATCTCGCGCCAAGAATTGCCCCTCCAAAAAGCCACTGTCAGTTCGCCGCACTAATGCAGCGCCGTAGGCCTGGAGTACAGGCGCCTCGAGCTATAGAAGCCACGGCCCCACTGTCAATGCACTCGCCGTCGAGTCGTATGCTCGGGAACCTACGCACTGACTATCGGTACAAAGCTGTCTAGCCTTATCATAAGGTGGTTGCCGGCCTCTGTGGAACCATTGGATGGCTGAGCATGCCGTGCAGGAACCCTCGGCGTCAAGTATAGAGCTTTAGGTAATGTACGGATACGGCCCACGCACCCCTGTCCTCTCAACGTGTTCAGAATAGCCAGGGTGCTGCTGGCGGAGTATTCCCTGCTGCATATGCACAGACCAAAACGGTTGTCCCTGATCGTCCGAGCACATTGGCTGGCCAACTTAGGCTTTGCCAAGTTACGCGGCAGTGATGGGGCCATCGCTTCTAGTCCCTGTGAAGGGTGCAATGACTATCAATCCACCGCGACCCTTCACGATTCACAATGTCCCCCCATCGGTAGCGTGTCTCCATCCCTGCATATGCAAAGAAGAATGATCATGAGGCCTGCGCTATGCAAAGGCGCAGCTAAGGTTTGTCCGGTGTGATGCGAGATATTAGATACTGCAGGCTTAGACTGCATCAACTGCGCAACGCCTACAGCCCTCCGATCACGCTACTATGAAGGACCAAGAGGGGTTAATTTCCCCGCGCAGCACATGAATACAGGCAGCGGTCAATGAATGAAAGCCTGTACCTACTGTATTCGCCAATGAGAAAATTGATCGCAGTCACTTGTTCCAACAGGCTGATATGCCAGATCGAGCCTTTCATTGTTCGTGTAGAACCATAGAACCGTACCAGCTAGACGAACGGCAAAGCGTCTCATTCGTAGAACCCCTGATATCGTTAATCGTATCTACTAACCCCGCAATATGAACAGGGAGCCGCACACAGTTGGCGTAGACCCCGGACCAGTCTCTACCGCGGGGGCCGCGAAGTACAGCTGAGCAACCATGGAATAGAAGCTATAGAGAAGGACGGATCATCCACGGTTTGACCTTCCTCGCCACAGCGACACGGCCCTATCCCCAACTACTTGTAAGCCACATCCGTGAAGTGCCGTTTAGTCTCGCGTCTCGACCTCGCAGCCACAAGGCCAGTGGCAAGCCGTGGCGATCCAGAGACTTCGTCCAAACGAGCAGAACAAAGAAGCTAAAGACCCAACCGAATCAGATCAGCAAGTATGAATGAGGCAAGTTAGCTACGACAGAAGCCGAACGGTACTTCCATTCAAAGTTCAGCCACCACAACGCCCACATCCGAAACTCGTTGGCCCCGCGAGACAATCTCCGCGGGCAGTCTCAACGGTCGCGCCGGTGAGCCCATGGGGGGAGCCCCCGCGTGGAGGCGTAGATACGTGAATGCGATCGTGCATGCAATTGTGAATACAATTGAAAGAGGCGTCAGGGCGAGCGGTGTGGATGTCTAATAGATTGTCTCAAAAAGCAAACATTATGCGTAAAACTTTAATCGCGATCTCGCCACTCGATCATACAATCACGGACCAGCGTGCGCCCGCGCACGCCAGAATTTTCAGATGCTCGACTTTGAGCGTCGCTGTTATTTCAAATATCTGCACGCACCTCACGCTGGCACTATCGGGCAAAGGGTGGCAGTAGCTGGTCCGACCGGGCGCTTCGGCCACCAACTAGGTACTAGGCTCGGTCTGAGTCAAGTAGAAAGCTAGGGTAGTACGATAGTGCTGTCGAGTATGAGCAGGGCACCAAGCGCTGGCGCAGGGGTAAAGAAAAAAGATTGATAGACTTGCGCGGCCTTGATGGCGAACCAGATATGATTATGCGATCGTCGATAAGCGGACGAAAAGTGCACGGAAGTATTATCAGTGAAGGGGGAGGGGCAGCCAACAAGCGTTATCGCCCCTGCCGCAGCACAGCCATAGCGGGAAACCTTCTGCAGGGAGAATGTTCACGGTGCGAAAGGGTTGGACGCGACCGGTTATCAGGATCGCATCTAGACAGGATCGACTTCTGGGTAGTTCCGCGGGTGATCACACAACAGCAGGCGGGGGTTGCCCATGGGGGGTTAGAGAGTCTGGATAAGCCGTGTTCTGCAGGAAGCTGATCGCAGTTGAAGGATTGTGTGTGTCAGAAGAGGTCTCGACTGTGGCCTAGACTAGTCCGGCATTGCCAATCTGGGATTTAGCGCGAGCCAAATCAAGGAAGCTGAGGATAAAGCCACGCCTATCTTATACTGCCACCAGGCAACTGATTCAGTGAGTCAAGGTTTCTATATGTCTGGGTGTTGATAACTGGCGGGCGACCGTGGTTCAAGCAATGAATTAATATCAATCTGATGGAACGAGAGATTTCGTACGGAGTAGATCTGGAGACTGGAGAACTGGAGAACTCTTGCGCGACCCACTACATAGTTCGAGGTACATCGCTAGTAAATTTGGTGGGGAGGTACCTGGAGCGGGAGTGGGTCCAAGCTTGCGACCGCGACTATTAAAAAAGCAATTATGGAAAAAATGAAGAGACGAACATGCGTCTCCCGAGGAGGATTTTTCAACGTCTGGGCGCTATTGATATCGTGAAACACGGGATCGAGTTGCAAGCGGTAGCCTGCCGTGTATACAGAGACAGGTTGCCTGACTAGCGGTACAAGCTACTTCGTAGATTACGCTTTGAGCACACGCAGTATGTGGCACTATAGCCCCCGGTCGCAATGCAGCGTGTCACAGATGGCCCTACAGTAGACCAGGATGAGAAGCAGCAATTCAAATCGAGGCTGCGTCGAGCCGATGATGACTACTAGAGGCCACGAACTACTCTAAGAAGACAGCAATATGATATCCAATGTGATTGGCGAAGACCTGGAACCTGGCGCAATGACGAGGAAGAGGGTCTGCGGCTGATTGTGCTCCGAAAGACCCCGCGAGCCTTGAAGCAAACGACACACATACGTAGTAAAGGGGGTTCTGGGGATAGCGAGGCTGCACGACAGAAGCTGCGAGGCCAGACTTGGTGCCAAGGAGCGCAAAACCAAGGAAAATTTCAGCTCTCGGGCCTGTCAAATGCAAGGTGACATCATCCAGTAGCTGTCCGCCTGGGGGGTCTGCGTGGTATTTCCACGGCCCCCTTTTTGATACTCCAGACTCTCCCGAGTTTCTCGCATCCACAGCTTAGCGCTTCATGAATCAAGGAAGCCACCCCCGGATAAGACAACCTACGCTCTTCAATGCCCCTCCCGCCGGCATCAGGCCGGCGCTGAATCTGCACCTGGGAGAAAAGAGAAGCTTCACAAACGAAGTTCGCGATATGGTTCGGCCCCATTGAGTCCCCGGGCTTCGCGGCACGTTCGGGTGGAGCCTCCAAAAAACTACGGAGTACGGAGTGCAGCTTTTTGCGTCGATCCACAGGGCAATATGATCACCCTCAATGCGCATGCATGTCACGGAGAAATTTGAGATGTCGCTTTGTCATGGACCATGCGATCGGAGGGGCATCGCAGATAGCAGTGTTGCGTCCCACGACAGAATCACGAATGGAAGCCAGTCAAATGCCTCCCTGCGTTCAATGTAATTAGCATTCCTCGAAGCTTCTCTTGAAGTCAAAAAAATCTCTTATCAGCGCAAAGCGTGGTTCGTTTGGGGTTTGCTCGTCTGCCTTGGTTTCGCGAGCGCTCCGTTCATCGGTTCCATGGTCGGCGAGCATCGCGCAATGGAACGCAGATTCCAAGCCCAGCGATCGCCTGGAGAGAGAACAGGTTTCAATGGGATTGGCGTGTTTCCATCCCACATTGGCCTACGGTGTGTACACACGAAAGAGGGCTGGACTAGCAATCCGGGGTGCGGGCGGCACTACGCCTCAGCATTGCGCCAAGTGGGTGCGCCTCTGATCATTAAATTATTTTGGATTTGATTTTTGTGCATGTACCGCAGTATCCGGAGACGAGAATCTGGGTTGCCAATGGGTGATGGGAAGAGGCCACGGGCCTCGCGCCGCTAAAAAAAAGCGGTTGATAAGGATCTGTGTACCGTTTCTTGGGGGTTTTTGGGTGGTTTGATAGCGCTTTCCCCCAGTTCCACTTTGCACCCCCATTTTTTTTTCTTCTCCTAATGGCCCCGGTTACATATGCTCTGACAGTTAGAGTGGTTGCACAATTGGATCAAAAACAGGGAACACAGGGTGAAGAAAAAAGATCGGGAAGGGAATTGACGCTTACTGGAATGGGCGCCGTAAGGAGGATCTCGATCGGTCTCTCCAATGGCGATCACCCAAGGCCCTCGTGCACAATGCGCCACATGTAGCGGATAATTCGGATTAGAAAGAAAGAACCCCTCCCCCTTGTAGATGTAAGTAGCGGTGGCAAGAACAGAAGAATACACAGTCAACAACAATAAAATGGTAGAGGGTATAAAATGGAATAAAAATGAGTATCCGTGCCCCTAGGGTATACGGACGCACTGACTGTAGTATCGGAGCGGAGCCATGCAAAGAAGACGCACTTGCGTTGCCAATGGGCGCTTGCGACCCGGCTTTATTTATCTACGGGATCCACTTGGCCCTTTTGCCCCTACGCCTGCTCCTCCCCCCCCCCAAATCCACCTCGTAAAACCTGCTATAATGCTGCCTTTATCTCCGATCTGAATTTTTTTTTCTTTTAGCACTGCTCTTCTCTCCTTCACGAGAAAGCTGGGACATTTGGTTTAGAGAACCAAAAGTCGAACAGTGTCTAATCACTGGATCGCCGGGCAACGTGGGTCGATTTCTACTTTCACGATACTTTGGAGGTACAGTGAGGTGATCGCTGCACCTAATCATCCAATCCCGCCCGTTCTCTCTCGTCCTGAGCTTTCGCTTCCTCTTTTTAACCCCCTCACCTCCCCTTGTATTCTCTAATTTCTATTCCTGTTTGCAATATTCGTTTTCTTTCTTCAACGTTGCATCGCGGAAGGCACTCCTTAACTGGACGCGCCTCATTTCCGCCTATCTCGCCACTTCGTTCCCGCGAACGCCGAGATACCCGACTTTCATGTCGTTTCGCACGGTATGCACCCTTCTTCCCTCGTTGCTTCAGCGTTCGTTTGCTTTATTATCGTCCTCGTCGGTTCATTTGGCCCTTGCCTCCCCCATTATCTTCTCGACCGGTCATCGTGTCACGCCTGGGTGGTGGTACATTCGCATCTGCCCTTGCCCACTGGTCCATGTCTTGTCGACAGTACCACTCCTGTCTGCAATTATCCTCTCCTTCGCATCATCACCCTGCTCATCACAATTCTGCCGGCTGGCATACCTATGTCCTCGCCGCTGCTTAGCCCGTCTGTCTCTTTTTGCCCCCGCCGTCATTGAGAGCTCCTGTCGCCACACCAACTTTGATTTAAGGGACCATGAAGCTGACCTCCTATGCCTTGCAGACCCGGCTATAGTGCTCAGATCTTACCATCCGAGCTCGCCGTGAATGAAACACACCCCTTATTGTGTCTGGGACGCGAAAGTCGACCGGATGCCATACACTGCGCCATTGAAGTTGCCCCCCGCGCAGCACATTGAATACTCTGATATCAGGCCCGCTGGTTCCGAACGACTTACCTCCCCTCGTTCGGCCACGGCCAATATCCATAACTCCCGATCCTACTCCTCCACCTCGTACGTTCGCCGCCACCGGAGGAGCCCCTCCATCAGCAAAGCACCCTTGCCGTCAGCCCCAATTGACCCTCATGCTAGTCTCCGTCAATCCCCTCCTCCTATAAGCAATGCTGGTATTCCACCAGGGGCGGTAATCTCGCCCCCAGAGTCCGCCCCTAATTCGAGTGACGAAGAGTCACCGCGTCCAATTGAAGGAATCAAATTGGAGGACCTCGAGGCTGCAGTCAAGGCAATTGAACAACGTAAAGATCGCCCCACGGAGGGAATGGGACCCGCAGATGCAGTGGGAGCAGAGGCTCGACCGTCATCGAGTCAACCACCAGCCAGGCGTCCGCCGCCCGTTATCGCCATCCCCATTGTCAAGCCCCACCACTTGCGACTTTCAAAAGAAGCACGGAAGATCTCCCACTCACGATCAGCAACCGACTCCTCGATCTCATTGCCTAATGAAGAGGCATTGACAAGCTCCCCGGATGACAGCGATGGCGACTCACCGTCGAAGCCGCCGATGGTAAGGAAGAAGTCGGGTGAATTGGTTCGCCCAGCTCTTCGTCCTGCCTCGGCACGTCGTCGACCATCTAGTATGCCGGGGACTCCAATCATCTCAAAGGCAGTGCACTTCGACTCTCATCTGGAGCACATTCGTCATTTCTTGCAGCTTGATCGGCCATTAGCTGTCAGTGTCGAGACATCCCCGGTGGATAATCACGACGCAGACAACGAGTTTCCGTTCGGTAACGAGGATAAGAGTGCCCCAGCATGGGAATGGGAGCTTCGTTTGGCGAACTTCCCGGATGTGCCTTCGCGTATAACCGCTCCTGTTCGTTTGGAGAAGATGTCTCTTTCTAGTGACAAGAATGTCTTGTATGGGTCTGTGGCTGTGGCAAACCTTGCTTTCCACAAAAACGTGGCTGCTCGCTTTACTTTCGACCACTGGAGGACAGTATCCGAAGTTGGAGCGGTGTACAGCCAAGAGTCATCCTCTCAGCATGTCCATGACGGATATGACCGGTTTTCTTTCGAGATCAAGCTGAACGATCAAGCCAACCTGGAGCAAAAGACTCTTTTCATCTGTATTCGTTACAACGTGAACGGTCAAGAGTTCTGGGATAACAACAATGGTTTGAACTACCAGGCTGGTTTCAACAAGATGCCCAAACCGCGCCCAACTAAGGCATCAGGTGCGCCCCGCCGCCCCACCCTACCTCGCAGTCGAACTTTCACTGGTTCGCATAACGGCCGGCCTCAGTCTATGCCGCCATCGTTCAATGATATGCCAGAGCCCAGCAAGAATGTGCCTTTCTCGAACCCTTTCAACGCCTCCTCAGGCCCGCAATTGACTCGAACACCTTCGGATGATATTGACACCTTTGGACCACCAAAGCGTCGAGAAAAGCCCAGTAAGCAGGCTTTCGGAAACAGATACGACTTTGGCGCTTCTTTGTCCGCCGCTATTCAAACAAAGGCTCCGCTTGACCGCACCACTTTGGCCGCCCGTGCACGATCTGGAAAGGCCGATGATGATGTTTCGGTTGATTCGTCTGAGAAAAGAGTAGAGACCTCGCCGGTTCAGTCCTCCCCCGTGAGTGACGCCAAAACTAATGGCAGCCCGGTGAAGGAATCGGAAGCTTCTCCTTCAGTTTCAGCCAAACCATGGCTCCAGTCGTCAGGGTACCAAGAGTTGGTCGACAAGTACTGTTTCGTAAGTAGCATTCCGAGTTGGCTTTCTTTTTGCAACTCGCGACTGACTCATTCTGGCAGTATGGTTCACCCAAGTCAAACAGCACTAAGCAGAGCTTTACTGTGAATGTTCCCCGCGAGGAGGCCACAATGCGCCATGCCTCGAGTTCCCCCTCGCCCCCTTTGTCTCCCGGCTCCCCGGCGCCCTTGGCATCGCCAGCGGCCGAGACCCCGCGTGATACCCGGGTTACGATGCGTTCTGCATCACCGGGTCACCGCTCCTCGCCGCGAGCGTCGCCGTCGCCTATGGCCCACATCTACCCCTATCAGAAGACTATGCAGAATGGTTTTATGAGCGACCCCCAGTCGTCCCCAATTATTAGAGGGTGAGTGACAATGCTCGAGAACCTCGGAAATCCGACTATGCGTTCCTTGCGACCTCAACCACTTGTACAACCTGTTGACATTTAAACTTGAAGGGAGTTGGACGTTTCTCTATCTGGAATGGGGCCTTCGATCGACGCATTTTCGATTCCGTCTTTTGCTACTTGCGTTAGCGCGCAGTGATTGCTGCACATGGTGGATCCTTTTCTTAAACGACATCTCGAGACGCATGATTCTATAACCGAGGAACGGTTTCCCTGAGCCTTGGGTACATATGCTTGTTGGTGTTGGCACTTGCGATGCAAAATAAACCGCGAGGGCTGCTCATCAGAGCTTATTGCCCTCCTCCGTGGACTGATCACTATCTCGCGTTGGAATCATCGATACGAGAATCTTTGCAAGAAATTTGGGTCCTTTGTGTTGCGAGCTGTTTAATTATGCATGACGATACGAATTTTTCGCTGTCGCCCTCCTCCACCCTACCATACCTACTTTTGTGCTGTTTTCCAAGCAGCTCGATTATCGTCGAGACTTTCGATTCTTCCTGCCCCTGGGCAGACTTCCACTTTTCATCACCAAAAAAGTTTTAAGTCTCCGCCCCCCTCCGCTCTCGATGCATTGTGTTTTTACAGTTGTTTTCGTGCATGGTGTTCTGGGGCGTTTGTTTATGGTTTTAATGATTTTCCTTTTTTTCCCATATGTTTTTACTTCAGAGATCAGAGATATTTTTCTCTTGACTGCAGGCATGCCGCGATGGAGGATATGAATCCTTGAACCGGACGAAACGCTGTGACAGTCAAGGAGACTTGACGCGATGACGAACATGAATAAACGCGAATTTGACATGAGTTCTTTATAACTTGATTTCCTCCTGTAGGCCACTTGTAGAGTAAACGTATAGTTCAGATAGTTGCCCCTCCTTCAATGAAGGGGCATACTTGGAGGGGGAGATCGGCGGAGTGCATTTCCATGCCGGGCGGTGGCGCGGGAGCTTATCGGTATCACCACGTGACCCAATATGGATTGCGTGGGAAAACGCGGGCAGCCCCAAGCTTCCCACGACCTGCTCGAATCCAGCCCTTCATAACGCCCTTTTACCTGCCTGCCCGCCTGCCAATCACCGCCGCATTGCAGAATGTAAAACCACAGCCCGATTACCTAACCCTTTGATCTTTTCCCACCCCCGAAATCACGCGTAGTCATCCGCCGTATTTAATTCCCTTTGCCCCCCTCTTCCGCTTCTCTTTCCCTCTTCTTTCTTCCCCTCTCATCCTCGCCCGCCAACCCCATCGACGCGTCTCCTGAGATCGTCGACTTCAACTGTTTATCCACCCTCCTATCAATTCATCACTTTTTTTATCTTGAATATGTCTGGACGTAAGTTATTTATTTATCTATTCACTCAGGACTCGTGGCTTCACGCGTGGTCGCTGTCGCTGGCGTGTTCTTTATTTTTTCCCCAGTGAAGTGGTGATGCCCCTGGCACACGTGATTGGTGGCGATGCTTCTATTGCGCCTGAGGCAACAACACAGCACACTAGCCTCATCGGGTCTCTATACTTCCTCACTGCCCTCGCTTCTCCCTTGCCTAAACCTCATCGTCCCTCTGATATATCACCATGTCGCTGTCTTGTAACGTATCTGAATAACACTAACATGAATGAACAGGTGGCAAGGGCGGTAAGGGTCTCGGCAAGGGTGGTGCCAAGCGCCACCGTAAGATCTTGCGTGACAACATCCAGGGTATCACCAAGCCCGCTATCCGTCGTCTCGCCCGCCGTGGCGGTGTCAAGCGTATCTCCGCTATGATCTACGAGGAGACCCGTGGTGTCCTCAAGTCCTTCTTGGAGTCCGTCATCCGTGACGCCGTCACCTACACCGAGCACGCTAAGCGTAAGACCGTCACCTCTCTCGACGTTGTCTACGCTCTCAAGCGCCAGGGCCGTACCCTCTACGGTTTCGGTGGTTAAATTGCTTTCCACCTTGTTTCCGCCGGCTCTGTTTGGATGCAACTATGTTTAGTGCTCCTGAGCTGAGTCGAGCGATTCTGGCTTGGGATTTTCTTTTTTCTTAACGTGTCATGGTGTGATGGTTGTCTTCGCTTTACACTTGATCTTTTTACACGGTTATGGTTCGATAGGCTATGGTTTGCCTGCGGGGTTATGCGGATAGGAATTGTTTTACGGTTATTCGGTTTTAAATTAGTTACTGGAAGGCTCTGTTCGAGTCAAAATGGATCGAAATACTTTCAGTCCTCGATATTCAACGTAGTTCAACATGGTTCAACACAACAAGCGGATGGTAGTTTCCGACCGCGCGTTGGAAAGTGAGCCCATCCTGCACGGCCCACATGATCGGCATGATGTAATGCACTCTCCGCAACCTCGGCCAAGCGTCTTACTCCTTCACGTTCATATATGACCCTGTTCCTACGAGTCGGCTTCTGCATCCTTTGAACATAAGGCGGATAGAAAGCTAGCTCATGGTAACATGAACAATATCGCTGCTCAGACGCCTTCCCGTGGAATATCCTCTCTGTGAACATCAACGCAGACATAAACACCAGCATCTCACGGTCGGCAGATAACGACTCCTTTCAAGCGACAGGATACGCCGACCTGCGCCATGGCCGAGTTCAAGCTCTCATACGAGTCCCAGCTGGTATCTACTTGATTAATATCATGATGCAATCAATTCGAGTCTAACTATTTTGTTATCGCAGGACGCCTTCCATCCTTCCTACCGATGGGAAGCCAACGATCCGAACGAAGATTGGAAGAAGTCAGCACTCCGTGGCCCGACACTTCCAATCCTAGGTAACGCCGTCGCCGGTGCCGTGGGCTCCGCTATCTCCAATGTCGTCGTCTACCCGCTTAATGTCATTGTTGCCCGACTACAAACGCAGCAGAAAAAAGACAAGTCGAAGGAGGGTTCCGACGAGGAGGCAGAATACGGCAATATCCTAGACGCGGCATACAAGATCTACGAGAAACAGGGTGTAGCCGGCTTTTACCCAGGCTTAGCCCAAGATACCTTCAAGTCCGTCGCAGACTCCTTCCTCTTCTTCCTCGCCTACACTATCATCCGCCAGCGTCGCATAGTCGCACGCGTTGGCGCAGCCCGCGCCGCAAAAAGCAAGAACATCGTCCTGCCAATATGGGATGAGCTTGCCATTGGCATGATAGCCGGCTCTTTTGGAAAACTCTTCACAACTCCGCTGTCCAACATTGTGACACGCAAGCAGACGTCCGCAAGCAAGAATGGCCCGGACCTGTCGACAGCGGATATTGCAGCTCAAATCCGTAAGGAAAAGGGCCTCTCGGGCTTTTGGTCTGGATACTCCGCTACGGTCATCTTAACCCTAAACCCATCAATCACCCTCTTTCTCAACGAGATCCTGAAATATGCTCTCCTCCCCCGCGCAAAGCGCGATAAGCCCTCGCCACTTGTTACTTTCCTCTTAGCGGCAATCAGCAAATCCGCCGCCTCCTCTATTACATATCCGATCTCTCTCGCGAAGACAAGAGCGCAGGCGCTCGCTTCTGCGGAGAAGAAGACGGACTCGCAGACTTCTACCGTCTCTGCTTTTACGCCGAAGGTCCTTCAAGCCGTCGCGGCTATCTACCGCAAAGAAGGTATTCCTGCTCTCTACGCGGGACTCCCAGGCGAAGTCCTAAAAGGGTTCTTTTCGCATGGCTTCACTATGCTCGCTAAAGACGCTGTGTACTCCTCCATCGTGAAGATGTACTACCTTCTTCTAATCCTGAGTAGGCGGTACCCTAGTCCGGATGAGCTGCTTCAGCGCGCCCGCGAGCAGGCCGAGGAGTATTCCGAAGTTGCCCGTGAAGGTGCTCGCGATCTTGCCGAGACGGTACGCGAGAAGGCCGGCGACGCATTGGAGAACCAGACTGGTGCTGCGGCTGTCGATATGACCTCGGGGGCGTCTACAGCGGCGAAGACGGCCGGTGAAGGTATTTCTTCTGTGTCAGATGAAGTTAACGAGACGGCGGAGCTGGTGGGTGACTATGTGGAGGACGAGGCTGCAGAATGGAAGAGTCTTTACCATTGGTTCTGGGAGAAAACGAAGGGTGAATAATTGGACTCAGCAAGATGACTCTTGGGTTCTTCATATCGCTATCTATATGATTTATTTCTTGTGTATAGTAACTTCTATTAGTATTGCAAGCGCTGATTGACCAAGTGATCGTTTCAATGATAATGTGCATGCATTTTCACAGCATAACCTTGAAGCATCTTATTAAATGTATAAACACATCTTTATCGCTAAGTGTACAGCCCAAACATCAAATCCGATCCTGTCCAGTAAAATGTTCCATAAATCTATCCACAGGTCTTTTACAACCTTCTAAGATTGAAACCTCCAATCTAATTCTTCTTTTCCTCCACCTGCACCTCCTTAACCACAAAAGCAGCCTTCATCTCCTTAGCCGCCTCGTAGAGCACCCAAATAGGCACAAACACCCATAGCGTGTTGAAGAAGAACAAATAAAGCCACAAGTAAACCGGGTCCTCAGTCGCCAGCGCCTCACTTCCAGAGAGCCACTCCGGCGCAAAGGTCATAAAACCTCCATAGAGCTCCGCAGTCGCCAAACCAACCATCACCAACCAAAGAGTCGCCTTCACAGATCCTCTCTTCGAAGCACTCAGCTCCTTACTCGAGCTCTTCCACAAAAGATAGCAAACGTAGACCGCAGCGGGTCCGCCGAGGAGAACAGTCAAGAGCTCGAGGGAGATAACGCCCACATCCGCCTGCGCCCAGCGGTGATCCGCCTTCGCGTACTCCTGCCACAATCGCGCGCTGGGTCCATTGCCGTATGCAGCGCCGTAAATGCGATCGGCCTGGCCGAGGAAGTAGGGGCCTGCGCGCGCGAGGCCGGTCGGGACAGCCACGGAGCTAAAGAAGCACTCGTATAAGAAGGAGCCTTCGATGAAGATATGGGTCAGGGCATCGTAGGCGTGCCAGAAGAAGAGGATGCGGTTGCGGAAGGAGTTTGTTGGGAGGAGGCTGCTGAGGATGTAGGCGATGGGGAGGAAGGAGAGGGCGAAGCTCAGGCAGAGGAGTGTGGGGGTGTCGAGGGTGAATGTGTCGGGGGACGACATTTTGGGTGGTAAAGTTTTTCACCCGGTAATTGAGGGGTTGAAATTGTTGTACAATTATTTATGAAGCTAGGATTTTTTGTCGAGCTTTCAGGAGGCGAGATCGTGGATGTTTTTGTGGAGCTGATCTACGTTTTGGCCTGAGGTGTCACTGTGGGGGCGAGGGTCTCGAGTTTCGAGTTTCGAGTTTCGAGTTTCGAGTCTACTGATTTCTACTTGTACAGTAGATGCTTATGGAGCTAACTGAAGGTATGGTATGTCCTGCCTCGATAATGACATTTTTTCAAGCTTGTACCATGTGGGTTCGGTGGGGAGCTTTGGATGTGGAGCAATCTTGGAGTACATGACTCGACTGTGGAGTGTGGGGGAGTACTTCGGGGTCGAGTACTCGAGGACGCGCTTGATACGAGTTACGATCGGAGTTTATTCCACAGTGAATCGTGTTGCTTTAGAATATCCTCGTACTTGATGTCTCCTTGTCCACCGAGCAACTACAGAAGAGCTTCCAAAGTCCTAACCCTGGAATCCTCTCATCTTACCGTGGGGGATATTCCTTTAGCGTCTCGAGCACCGCGGGCCCTGCTTCTTCTCCCGCGGGTGGCGCCGACCTGAGGAAAGCAGCCAAAGTCCTATACATGGCGCCACAAGGATAGTTGTTGCATGATTGCGAGTCTGCAAGGCCTGCAGCCACGCTCATCGCGTATTGCTAAACGATCCTGCCTCTGGCCGTGGGTGGCGGTTGGGACCCGATGATCACACTTGCTGGCCCCCAAATAATCCCCGGATTGGCTGGCCGTATGGCTCGCTGACCCGATCTGCACCGCGATTCGCGTAATTGGGCCTTGGATGGGAAGGCCCACGGCCTGACTTCGTGAGCTGCGATAAGCTGGTCCTTTTCTTCCTTCGTCGCCTGTTGGAGATCTTTCTCGGCATCCTGTCTGAGCTACGTGGTGCTTGCCGAGTTTATGCCAGTTGCATTCGACAACCCCTCAATAGCACTGCATTGGTAAGATCTCAGTCACGACTCTGACTTGTCTTGTCCTCCGGAAGAGACCTAACGGGTTGTGGGGGGCAGCATCAATCCTGGCTGATATAGGCTTGACATGCAGATTGTGACTTGTGATAATATCCATTCCTTGGTTGCTTCTTTCTCTTGATCCAGAGCCCCGCGTTTGCTTATCCTTTTACTTCCGCCCCATTCGAGTTCCTTGTCTCCGTTTCAGCATGTCGGGGAGCTTTGGGGTCCTCGAGATCCCAGCCTTGAACAAGGTGACATGGGAGCTCTATAGCCGTTGCCGAACCATCGCAAAAGAAGCACCAGATGGATTCAGTGGTCTAGTGACAGAACTTGGATCGCTACAGGGAGCTTTGCGTGCACTCAGTGATGACGTGAGCTCCAATACTGCCTTCTTCGAACGTATGAACAACGACCGGCGCAAAACTTTGGGGCGTTGTCTTCGCCTTTGTCTTCAGACTCTTCAGCGATTGAAGGCTCTATTAGAAAGATACCGTGAGCTTGGAATATCTGATGGCAAAAGCTTTTGGCAGAGAATCCAATGGATTACCCAACGCCCTCAGATTGAAGAGATTAAGTCCAAAATCATGGTCCACACATCTACCTTGAGCTTATGCATGAGCTCAATTGACAAGTATGTGACTTCCCCTCTTTTGAAATATCTACATTGCTAATGAAAAAATTAGTGAGGCTCTTGCTCGTCTGGAGCAAAGGATGCTACAGGCGATTGAGGATGACGAGCAGGCCTTGTCACCTTTCAACACGGCCTCTTCTCGCGATAAAGATGCCCTAGTCGCTCCACTTAGTCTAAAAAGTGGCAGCATTAAAGAGAGCGTCAGTGAGCTAGAGAATCCTGGAACCAATACGCCACGATCGCAGCATCCATCATCGCCGCCTAAACCTAGGAAAACTTCGTTTTCTTCGGAATCTGTGCTTTCCGCAGCGGCGTCTGACACCTCAGCCTTTGGAAGAGCTTCCCCAGTCTCTCCGCTATCAAACAATGATAGCAATTCACCCCAAGCAATACTCGGACGGATGAACTCAGCTCGTCGTCGGAATGAGCAACATATTGACGGTGTGCTGGATGGCCGCTCTATGGAGAAGGTCTTCTGGGAAGACGGCTCTGATACCCAGGAGAAGCAGAGCATTGGGAAAGGCAGTGGCTCCTCGATAACAGAGTTCGGGCAAAGCAATGTGACAGAGGCAGTCAACAGCGCCATGCAGCAGTTGCATCAGGTTCAATTACAAGAACAAGCCGCTCGACCACTTCGGTATGAGCCGCAAAGTAGAGTTCACAAGCCCAGTCCTGAAATTACTCGCGCATTCCAGTCCTCGGTAAACGAAGAGCTTCAAATTCGGCGACTCATCACAAGAGACTGGATCCGAGTCGCTACTTGGTGGCTTCTAAAAGCGCGTGCCACGCTGGCCAACAATAACAACCATGCCTTTGTCAACTCTCGGGGCAGCATGGGTGGCAGCAATGGCCTGGAATCAAGATACCTTGCTAATCAAGCTTATGTCGACCTTCTTAAGGCTTCTTACATACTCTACGATATTGTTCTCAGGGACGAAAATTCCCCAGCTCTTTTGACTGACGAAAACCGAAAATCAATATCGGATCTGTCCGAGGTGAGTAAATGCACTATGAGTACCCAAGCTTCTACGTATTGACTTTATACAGGGCATAAACCAAGAGCTTAAGCAATACACAAGTGTGGACACACCCGATCAATCCAGCGTGCGATCCCAGAATCTCGAAATTTGGGAACAAATCCAGGCCGAGGAAGCTTCAGAGAGTGCTCCAGAGCTTGGCTACGGTCGTGATCATGCTCGCTGGATCACCGTTAATCAAGAAGACGGTGGAACTGAAGAGGAAAGGGTCATCTATCGCACATTCGTGAACGCAGGAATTGGCGCAAAGACCTCTCGCCTACGTACTAAAGGTGCGCCTTATCTGCTTCTTTTGGCCACCAAAGACGGGGAGAGCGAGCCAAAGATCGTTATTTGCAATCAGAGTGGCTCGCTTTGTTTACAACGTGACTGTAAGGATAATTCTTTTGCGAGTGCAGGGATACTGTCTGACTGTTTTTTTAGTTGCACCAGAGGATCTACCACCGTTAATAAATCTCGCCAACGCCACGATGGCTGGGTTTCCCGGGGCTCAGACCTCAGACCCAATACCTTTCAAGTTTGAGAGCACAAGTGTGTCGGTCTCCTTTCAATTCGGCGGAGACATTGGTGCCTTAATTACCATTCCAAAATTCTACTTCGATGCTGTGAAGCAGAGAGAGCCTATAGACTCCCCCGAGTTCACAGAGAGCGTCGTGTACAGAGGCTCAGTGGAATCATGGGAGCGCCTTAAAACTTCAGGCATGCAACCTATGAATCCTCCTCAAATCGTCAAATCAGGCGAAGTCCGAATACTGGAGAGGTCATTTGGAGAGGCTTGGCACAATACACGCCGGGTCGTGATCAGCCCATCTGCCGCCGAAATGAATCCACGGTGCATCGAGTTCTGGATGTCGCTCAGTCATGTTCAGATCAATCGCGAAGACATGTCGCGTCAAGTCCTTCTGAGATGGTCTGACACGACCCAGGAGCGTTCGGATGAGACTGATGGCAATTACAACACTCTTTACTCCCATGTCCATGATCCTAGTAAGCCAAACATCGCAATGACTTTGCAATTTGGCACTCAGCAGGGAGCGGAGGATTTTGAAAAGGCCGTGTTGGATATAAACTCCAAACCAGTCTTCAGCTGGTCAGAACCTCTCAGCTCCGGTCGCATTTACGACGTCGTCGACACCAATGCAGACCGCAAACAATATAAGGCTGTGACTATCTTCCAATCTAAGGCATCTTGGCGCTATATCGAGTTGTACTATCTATATCGCAACGCAGATTTTGACTACTCGACCTCAGCACAGAGTATTCGGTTCCCTGTCGCATCATACACAGAATACATCTCTACTCACGTCGAGCAACTCTTTGCTGCCGATCACGAAGTTACATTCTCACACTGCGACAAGAGAAACGCAACGCTTCTCATCGAGTTCAACGATTCATCAGTTCCACAGGCATTCTTAAGCGCCCTGTCTCCAATGCATGATCTAGTCTATTCCCGCCGCATCCCATCACTCTCCACCAAGAGCAAGACGCCTTTCGGGAAAAAGTCGAGCAAGGGCTACGCTGAGCTCCAGCTTTGGCGTCGGACAAGTTCTCTGCAGCTAGCGGCTCGGTGGGATGATAGTGTTACTGATAAATGGTTTACTATGTCGCTACCGATAGGATGCGCCGAGGCATCCAAGGATAATACAGTCAATATTCCCAAGCAGCCTTATGCTAGGGGAACATGTTTAGACATGTTACACATAGCTGCTAGGCAGCCGAAAGATTCGTCTTCAAGTCGCGAAGGAGCTATTACGATTGCATTTCAAAGGGTGGATGGTAAGTCTCATTTCTATACCACTTTGGCGTTACCGAGCTCACATTGATTGATAGACCGCAATGAGTTCATGAATTTGCTCTCTGGAGGTAGACGGCTTTCTTATGTTCACTGAATAAAAAAACACTTACCTAGTTTGCATTTTTCACACTGGTTGTTTGATTATTCAAATTTCTACCCTTCTTTGGCAGACTCATACGCAGCAGCATAGCGCTGGCACTGGATTTATTAGTTACCTTTTTGACACAGAAATGACCTTTCCACTACCCCAATTACTCTTCTCCCGATCTTCGTTTCTACCTACTCTTAATTGAGCGGGAAATTCTCAAATTAAAAACAAGAATTTATCAGCATTCTAATCATCAATAGGCTTCCTTCTAAATTATTTATTGAAGTCATTAAGACCTTCCTCCGCTGCCTTGATCTGCAAGGCCAGGTACTTGGAATAGATGCGCACTAGAGCCAGATTACCAGCCATATACCAAAAGTTAGGGTGGCCACTTGGTCGCCAAATCTAGTACACTTTGTCAGTTTGGTCTATCAATGGAGCCCTTGTGAGTATGACTTACAGCATTAAGTTCTCCCTCCTCATCCAAGTCCCACACATCCTTGCATCTGTTTGCGATATTATCACCGAGGACCTTGCGGACGGTCGTCTTCATATTGTCGTATCCGGTGGCTAAGACGACGATATCCGCCTTCAGCTCAGTGCCATCGGCTAGCACAAGAGAATCGGAGTTGAAGCCAGAGATTCCATCGGGGCTCTGATGCATCTTGATCTTGCCGTCGATGATAAGCTTGCTGCAGCCAACATCGACGTAATAGCCACCTCCACGGGTGTAGTAAAGTCGAGCAATACCACCGCCATCGATACTCCAGTCGAGTTTGAATCCGGCGCGCTTCAGACCTTCAATGTTCTCCCGCTCTTGTTCTGCGATACGCTTGGTCATATCGATGTTTAGGGCAAAGCCTACAGGATATGGCAAACTCTCGCAGACTATATCGCTCTGCTCGGTCGGAGGCCTAGTTACCAATTAGAAGATGTTACCTTTTCGGCCAGCAGGAGAGGAAACTTACCCATTCTCACAGTGCATTCCTTCGTGGAGGATAAAAACACCCGTGTCCAAGGTCAAGACATAAGTTCCACTTCGTTGAAGCATCGTTACCTCGGCGCCGTTGTGGTAGAAGTTCTCTGAAATATCGTGACCGCTGTTACCAGTTCCGACAACAACGACTTTCTTTCCTTTAACATCATGCAAGGAAGCATCCTCATGTTGGCTTCCATGGTATACAAGCCCTTTGAAGTCCTGCTGCCCCGGGAACGATGGGACAAGTGGTTCTCCTGCATGGCCTGTCGCGAAGACAACCTGGTGGGGACGGACAGTGCGTGCCTTTCCATCTCGGAGCAAGTCTACAGTCCACTCGCCCTTTGAATCATCAAAAGATGCGTTCTGCACAGTTGTCTTTGTCCACACATTCAGCTCCATCAGGCTTGCGTATGATTCAAACCAGTCGCCTAGCTTGTCCTTGGGTGTGAACTGCGGCCAGTTTTTAGGGAAAGGAAGATAGGACATATGAGTAAACTCGGCAGGATCGTGGGTCACAAGAGTCTATTTGAATATGTCAAAAGATTGATTCGAAGTCAGTAACTCTCTCACTTACTCGATATCTGTTTCGCCAATTGTCGCCAACTCTGTTGTTCTTGTCAACGAGCAAGCAAGATGTGCCCATAGCTTCCAGCCGGGCGCCCAGGTTCAAACCAGCCTGACCTGCAATAATGTTAGAATTTGACGTACAGTAATATGATTATCTAGTACAGACCTGCTCCAATAATCAAGACCTGGGGCTCCTCATCAAGGAAGTTGAGCTGTCGCTCTCGACGTTCAAACCAAGTACCTCGTGAAAAGCTACCTGGCATAGAATCAATTGTTCCATAAACACGTCTCTCTCCTAGGCGTTCCTCAAAGCCAGTGAGCTCTTGAAGAACCGTGTACAATGCGAATGCCTTCCATTCTCCGGTTTTCTCTTGCGTGAGTCGCAGGACACCAGATCCCTTTCCGAGGCGAGTATCGAAGTGGAATAGAGAAGATACCCAAGAGAGACCAATATCTTTCTTCACATCTTCGAGCTTTGGGGCAAAATGGCCAGATTCTTGAAGGTGGAGACCGGATAGAGCAGCCTTGGGTTGGTGCTCACTCAAGAACTCCTCGATCTTCTCTCGGCCATGCAGAGTGCGAAAGTCCCATTGAAGGGCGATCATGTCACGGTACCATGACTCTTCGTGGAAGACTTCGCTAGCCCGAGAGAAGTCGCCGGATGAGAGGATATTCTCCAATTTGCTGAGCCATTCTTGTGCGATTTTGCGCGCATCGACCGGGGAGTCGACAGGAGCTGTCTTCGGGAGTGTGTAGATATGATCGAACTTTGCAGGAGGGGCCTCGACTTTTGAGGGCGACATATTCGTAGATGTATATTTGTCTTATAGCAGGTAATATAAATTGAAAAGGATATCAAGCAACTGGAAGGTAAACTGATTCGGTTGTACTCAATCACGCCGTCGCAAGGTTGGCTAATGAAAGAAATCTTTCTTGTTCATCGTCCCGATGAGCTCCCAATAAATAGGACAATTTCGATGGGACAATTCATCGTTTCCCCTCATATCTGCCCCTCTTCATCCCCCCTTGTGTATCTTCAGGAGAAAGTCCAAGTCGCGTCGAGGCCGATAGACGCGCCGATACACACGTTTCCCATCGTGGAGGTGGGGGAAATGGTCGATTTGTCCAATCACAGACCCACCAACGGGCCATCTAGAAGCCGTTGCCTCGGATCTTATGCCGCGATGGCCACAATGTGGAGATCAGAACCCCGGATTGGCGCCGAACTATGCCTGTGGGGGTTCGCGCGGGGGAAGTCTCGCTCCATGTCCTAATAGCTCAGTCTGACTCGCGTACATCCCATGACCCTCAAGCATTCAGTCAGTGCAAAAAAGCTAGAGCTTCTCCCAAGCCAACCGGAATCATCTTGTGGCACTGTGGCCGGTCTTCTCCCCGCACGGCCCGAGTCGCACGGTCTGGGAGATCCCAGCGCCCAAGAATAGATGGATCTTACACCTCCCAGTCCGACCATGTCTACCAGACCGAATGCAGCGTAAGCCCTGTCGCTTTCACCTAGCTGCAAGTTTTATCTAATCCCAATGAAAGATGCGTGACATGCCGCAGCCGCAAGGTTGCCTGCGACCGCAAGAAGCCATCCTGTGGCTTCTGTGACAAGAACCAATTCGATTGCGAGTATGCGGCGGCACGACGGCCCGGTGTACGCGCGGGCTATATCGCTAAATTAGACCGGCGATTGAGTATGTCGGCATCCCAGATCTATAGCCTATGTTCTAATCCGGAGTAGTGGAGCTTGAGCACAGAGTCCAAACCCTAGAGCATGGCAACGGAGGTACGCATCTTGCACCATGCTGTGCATTTACGATTCCTTCATTAACATATGGCAGGTCATCTGGGAAATGATAAAGAGATACCATCCCCAATGGTAAGCGAGTCGAACTTGGCTCTGTCGAGCACAATCTTCTCGCAGGACAAGGATCTGTCGATCTCCAACCGGCCCAACGAATCAGTCCTCACCACTCCCAATGCCAGTCCAAATGGCGGTGATTTCATAACGCGCTCTGTTCATTTTGACCCTTTTTCATATCCTGTGCTTTCTGAACTATGCTCTATCTGGTTTAATCAGTACCATCCGTGGTTTCCAATACTTCATCAGCCTTCTCTCACAGCATCTTTACAGCATCTGGATGGATCAGGAACCCTGAATCCATACTTAACCGTCAAAGCAATATGCGCCGTGACTCTTTGTCATTATGAGTCTCATTTGGTCAGCTCTGAAGAACGCAAGCAATGGTCTGACAGCTTGCGAGATGCTGTCTGCACTCAAGCATTAAATCAAGTCAGCCTACATTCTGTGCAGGCATTACTAATTATTTCGAATCTTGAATATGGAGAGGGCCGGTTTGAACAGTTCTGGAACTTGATAGCGCTTTGCAAAAGGTATGTATTTCACGCCTCGAATCCAAGCATTATCGGCAACATTCCTAACTTAATTCAGGATGTCCTCCCAGCTGGGATATGGCACACTAGTCAGAAAACAAGCCGAGCATCTCGACTCTGCTGCGTCTGTTCCTCCGCGTCTTCACCCTCTGTCAACCACAATAATCGATCGAGAAGAGAAAATTCGGGCATATTGGATGTCTGAAATGCTCGATGGCATGTCTACAATTGGCGTGGATTGGGATACAGGTGCATCTCCACCCACCTCTAATGGCATTCTTCCGTGCAGCGACTCTCTATGGGCATTCCCAGAGCATATCATCAATATTTGGTCATTCGGCCAATTCCGTTATTCATCTGCATTCTCACTGTGCATAATCCTTGCCACGAACGAACTCTGGTTTGTGCACGGATTTCTTCAGAAATCATGGGATTTGACGGACACTCATAATCGCATTGATTGGCAAACTGAGGCACAGAAAATTGACGAGCGACTGACTGCATGGCGAGAAGAATTCGTCGCTGCTGTATATAGGCTTATCAACGCAGAGTATGCGCAAGAAGAACGCGCTGAAATGGATCCCAATATTGTCTTGACAAATTGTGTGTTGGATGCGTAAGTTTGATTCACTATAGAACTCTCGAACTCAGCTGATGAAATAGTGCCGTTATCCTACTTTTCCAGAGAATCTCTACGATTCCCCGAGAAATCGATCCCTCTGCAGAACCTGTGGGTACCCAACCGTGCGCCTAACATTCAGAGCTGACACCATACCAAGTGGCAATATGCCACAAACAGATGCATCTATGCGTGCGATAATATGGTTTTCAAAGTAAGACACATGACAGATGAGGAGCTCAGCGTCAGCAACCCCCATCTTGTTTTCTGCTTCTTTACGGTTGCTCGGTTTTACATCGGTATGTGCATGTCTGCAAGGCCTCTCGGCTACTTATACCCCACGAGCTGACGATGATGCAAGTGTATGCTAAAACGGTTAATGCCGACGTGCCGAGTGGCGTGCGGACTATGGCTTACGCACTTCTTTGTTCGGGCAAGCGATGGCCCCTTGCTCTCCGATATGAGAATGTGATAAGGACTGCGATTTCGGAGCATCGATCCCTGGTCTCGGAGTCATCCCTACCAGCCCGCTTCTACGACCTGCGATACTCGACACTCAACATTAAGGATGACCTCCGTGAGTGGTGTGAGCCGGGACTCCACCTCACGCCAGAGATAGGAGTATGAAGGATAACGATATGAAACACGACCTCTTCTATAGATACCATCTCGGCATGTAGTTAGACCAATCAATGACCCTTTAGCCTCCAAATCAAGTCACCGGGCCATTTCCAGCCCGGATCAAGGCGGGAGCAGCTGAAGCCCCTTACCCCGGGGTGCAAACGGCCCGCTTGCAGCGAATTGAGGGGGAAAGTACGAGTGGACCCAGAGGGGGCTAGGCTCAATGCGGCTACACATTAGATTTGCGGGGAGCCAATAGTGGATATTCCGGGGATCTATACAAAAACCTGGGGTAATGATGTAGCACCGCCTGACAACCTGACGCACAGTCGGTATCCTTGGCCCGGGTCTTTAAATGCCGGCGAGCGGCCCCTTGGATCACCTGTATAATCAGCTCTCTCGTCCTTGAACATTCCGACCATGTTAGACGGATACGGTCTTGAAGTCGTGCTGACGGCGGCTAACTCCGCTGCTCAGGCTTGGTACGGATACGATCAGGTCTGAACTCTCTCCCCGTTTCCTTGCCGGGATGATGCCGATATCCCCTACGCAGGTCATTCTGACGGTTTTTCTAGGGCGTTGTGAGTGGCATGATCATCAGCCCAGACTTCATTGATGTCTTCCCTCAAACCAAGGTTTCGTCCATACAGGGGATTACGACGAGTTGTTTCTCGGTATGCTCCGTCCGTTAATATATGAGCATAATGGAAGACTTATAACTCCTCTAGTTAGGAAATTTGGCAGGATGTCTGATTGCAGCATGTTTTGGTAATCAAATGGGCCGCAAGAATACGCTTCGGCTGGGTGCTCTTGTCAGTTCAATTGGTGCCATTCTACAATTTTCGGCCTATTCTTTTCCCCAGCTTATCGTTGGCCGAGTTATCAATGGAGTTGGAAATGGTATGCCTTCGTTGCTGCGCGAAATTTTCCATCCTTGAGATACGTGCACTGATGCTAATCTGGACCCATAGGTATCAACAGTTCGACGTGCGGTGTCTTCCAAGCAGAATCGTGCCGCAGTGATCGTCGCGGGCAGCTTTCCGTCATTGTGGTGCTTCATAATGTTGTCTTCTACTGCATTGCCACTTGGTTAACTCTGGCGTGCTCTTTCACGTCTGGGGGATACCAATGGCGACTTCCCTTAGCTCTCCAGGTAATTGAGCCTCAGCCAGGTGCCTCGCTATGATTTCACATTCTAACAATTTTTGCGCAATTATCAGCTTGTTCCCGCTATCTTCTTGGTTATATTCCTTCCCTTCGTCCCTGACAGCCCGAGATGGCTGCTTATGAGAGGACGAATGGATGAAGGATTGGAGGCTATTCGTCGCTATAGTGGCAAAAATCTCGCTATTGATGATCCTCAAGTCCAAGGCGAATATCTTTCGATAACAGGTGCCCTCCAAATCGAAAGAGAGTCAAAGATCTCTTTAACACACGTTCTTGCTCGCCGGGATCGTTCTAGCCACTTGAAACGACTTCTTCTTGGGTGCGGAGGGCAGTTTATGCAGGTATGCAAGTCAGATGCCATCATTCATGAGAGCTTATCTAACAAACGAGCAGCAATTCAGTGGGATCAATGCATTAAATTACTATTTCACGATCATTTTGATGAACAATATTGGTCTCACTGACTTTATGGCTCGAGTACTTACTGGGTGCAACGCGACGTCTTACATGGTGTCTTCGGCTTGCGCATTCTGGTTGATTGAAAGGGCTGGCCGCCGTGCTCTAATGCTGACTGGGCTGAGCCTGCAATGTTTGGCCTATGTCATGGTCGCTATATCTATTGCCATGCTAGATCAAGCACCTCGTGAGGTAGATTATCACTCTTCTTCCTACTTTTAATATCCACTGGGGAGTCTAACATCTTAATAGTGGGGTATTGTTGCCGTCTCGTTTCTATTTTTCTATTACGCTGCATTTGGCTGTACTTGGGGCATGGTTCCATGGGTCTACCAATCCGAAATCAATTCGCTAGCAATGCGAACTGTTGGTGCAGCCGCTGCGACAGCAACAAACTGGGTAAGGTCTCTCCAAGAATTGTTCCGGAATGATCGCTTATTTACAAATCCAGTTGTTTGGATTCGTGTGCACCCAATTCACAGCCACTGGTATCGAAAACATCGGTTACAAGTTCTACATCAGTAAGACTCACTACGCGTTACTATTGATTAGACTCTAACATACTTCTAGTCTTTGCCGTATTCAACTTTGTATTCATATTCGTGGTCTTCTTCCTTTACCCGGAGACCGCCTACCGAACCCTTGAGGATTTGGATGTGTACTTTGACAAGGATTCAAATCATACCACTATCATCCGGATCAACGATAAAGCCGCGAAGCAAACTAAACGGCCACAAGAAGCTATTGAGGCAGAAGCACAACGTATTGCTGCTACGATTGCTGTTGATACCAAGCTCGGAGCGGAGCATGGGCATGAACATGTCGAAGATATTGATCGCGCTGCATGAAATATTATGCATAGTAGCGCGAGGACGTTTTAGCATTGGATTAAATTATGTTATCAAGAAACAAGTGATCAATTATCTTCCATGTGAAATTCCCAGGTCGGTTTCTGTAACTTTTCCAGTATTGTTGGGGCCAGTGGTCGTACTTGTTCAGAAGACAGCCTATCAAGCCATGATATGGAATTTCGCGGGCAGATAATTCAACAAATCAAATAATAGTGGCACTGCTTGATGCAAATAACATGGTGTTTATTTGCAAGGTTTAATCCCGATCAAAAAAAGATTGCATGCGCAAAAAAGATCTCTCCCTCGGGGAATCGAACCCCGGTCTCCCGCGCTTATCGGTGTTAATGACAAGCGGAAATCATCACCACTAGACCAAGGAAGATGTTAGCCGAGTTCCACTCGGCCACTTGGGATGGTTGATGTAAAGGGCTCGCTTTAGTGCCATATGTTCTAAAAGTAACCGTTGTCTACTCCACAAAATCACCGAACCCTTTCATGGCGGCGAAGATATGCGATATCCTAACATTTCTAGTGTTCTAAGCCATGTGCCGTAAAGGCATGTTCAGAGTCTACCTAAGAGTGAACTTGAGTCATTTGTTTGCCAGCCGCGCTTTTCAGCCAACCAAACTGTCGCTCGTCGCCCCGTTTCGCGACCGGCGAAAGCCCTAGGTGGAACGAAGTAGGTGAAGGATGAAACATATCCGTATTTTAAGTTGGACCTAATCTAGTCAGCCTCCTCAGAGTGACCTCGTGTCAAGGCAAGTGTGTGGGTTATGGTCATGCGTCTCGGGCGTAACTACTGACCCGGCGCTCTTTTTCGCCCGCTTGACCCGATCACCCCAGGCGATCATTCTCCGCGATCCGAACTTCACAGCTACAACAGGGGTATCGCCAGTTATGCATTGCCACGTCTACAGAGTTTAATTGTTCCTATCTTTAGTATCTTCGTAGCCGGCGGAGCGTCCGGAAGCTTCTTACTTATCTGAAGCTTGGGGCTTCTGAACCTTGGGAATATATTTTTGCCCGCAGGCGAACATTTGAAATCTGCAAAAACCAGTTCCAAGGTTGACGCCTCCATAGATGACCAACCTTGGAAACTTGTCAATAGAGAGGTAGTCCATAATCCACCCCGATATCTACCATTCACCTCAGGTGCACCTGCTTCAAATTTTGCCTTCCAAGGTTGAGGATTCATTCCAAGGTTGGGTCACCCAAAGGGTTCAAACACCAAGTGATTCGCAGTCACCCGGGCAGTAGACGGGACGATGCCCTAGCACGTGAGAAAGCCTGAGTGGAGGACTTTCATTCGATTTATAATGCTGTGATCTGCCAGGTAGATACATATCATGTCTACCTACTCCACGATTCTGTTTATTCCTATTGAACCTGACAAAGGAAGAGCCCAGCTATATCTAAGTTCCATAATGGCGCCGGGATAAGAAATACGACTCAAATATACTCTTGTCTTGGAATTAGAATACACCTTACAACACCATCTATATCATCTCATAAAATGTCAATTATCCGCCACCACAGAAGACACCATTCCTGGCCACACTGTGGCTCTGAACTGTGCATGCGTGCCCCATCCAGCGTGGAGCTCCGTCTCTCCAAACCAGTCCAAGACTCATCAAGCCCCCAGCCATGGAGCTTTCAACAAGCCACAGTCGTTCCTCTCATCGCCGAAGAGACCAACGAAGAAGATGACGCACAAATGGCCGGCATAGTTCGCCAGAGCTCTCGGACGCACCGCCTATGGTCTCGCCCGATGCAAGGTTTACGCCAACCGGAGATCCCAGTTTCAGCTACAGCAGTAGATGCTCGGAAACATGTGCACAGGAGTGTCCTGCGCCGTCTTATCCGTCGACCTGCACTCGATAAGACTCGCTCACTTTTCGTGATGCCCACCATGATGACTGTTGGGGACCAGTCTATGATTTCCGCCTGGATGCCACCACGGTTATCTGCCCGCCCGGTTATGGTTGTTGAACGATCGCGTTCGGCTGTTCCTTCGGCGGCAACACCCCAGTATATGGCAGAGAGGAGACATAGGAGGTGTCATTCGGAGCAGCCGCGGGCGTGGAGGGAACCAAGTGCAACCTTGTGGACCCTGCAGGAGGAATGATATGGAAGGTGATTTGTTTATGGCATAAATTTGCATTATCGGTGAAACCAGGCGTTCATAAGTGAGAGATTTGACATTTTTTCATTACGGAGGATATATAAAGTTGACTTGGCGGAAAGCACAAGAACATGCTCGGAAGAATACACGAAGTAGAGCGCTTCTATCTCTGGGGGCTGAGAACAAAGCAATCAATAAATCGCAGATATACAAAAGCCAGATTTGCATGAAGTTGTCCACCTCTTAACTACTGCAATGTAGTTTAAGCGATGGTCAACCTTGTGTCTTGACAAAAAACCCGTCGGGAAATATAATCGTCTGCGTCAGGAACGTGATGTCGTCGACTCTCACTACCGGAGGAAGACTCATGCCGTGTCGCTGCTCGCCAAAGTTAGTTTGTCCCCAGGGCCAAGAACTGGCACCAGGAAACCAAATAGAAAACAATATTTGACTACTATATCTTGATTAAGAAAAGAATAGAGAGTTCCATGCTAATTGCGTTCGCTTGTTTTCGAACAAATTGCTCATAGATATGCTTCTTGAACTTTCTTCAACGGGCAAAAAATGTTGCTTGAGGAAGCTAAATCATCTCCTTATCTGTGATAAGCTAATTCACCTGTCGCGACTAATAGTTTGAGATAAGCGGCCGGTGGGCTTGATGATGCACATACATTGGGCCAAGTAATCTACATGGGGGTTGGGCGGGGAAATCTCAGCCCTACTGGGATGACTCGAGCCGAGAAACAAATCTTGGCCCACTCATGAAGCACTGTCATCAATTGCTCCGTGTAATAGGACCGTGCCGACTGTATACGTCTATCAAATCAAAGCGAGGCCTCTTCTTCTTTTTGTTTTTCTTTCCCCTTCTTAAGGAAAGGCAAGCTTTAGGGGATCAAAATACAACACTAAGGACAGTTGTTTGAGATCCCGGGGAAGAGAGCAATCTTCACCTGACGCAATATGGTGATCGTTTTTCATGAATACCTGTTGAGCCAATTTTAGAATCAAGTTATTGACAGAGTCTCGGAACATCGGCACACAACCCTGAGGGATGGGCCGTTTAAGGAATGAGAACAAAGCCCTAGGATCGTTAGTAACTCTACTCCGTACTAATTGCATCATAACCTTTTGCAGCAACACGAAGTGGGGGCTCGTGACTCAAAACCGACACACATGTCGGTCCTCGGCTATAAGAGGTTCTGGAAAGGCGCTAGAAGGTTAATGTCTCATGTCGCCCGAGGCTGATTGGAAGACAAGTGGAGATAAGAAATGCAACCTGTCGTTGCCTCGCGAAGTTGGCCTTGGGGGACTCGGATAATCGGCGCTCAGGGCTGACAAGACCGGGCGAACATTGGCTTAAAACCGTGCCCAGGGCCCACTTTCCCTCAATGTTGGTCATGATCTTCAGCTGAATGCTGGTTGCCTAACTATCCTGGCAGTTTCGGGCCCGACACTGCTCATGGTAGGTTTGTGAAGAAATACTTTGTAGAGACATTTGAAGAGGCGTCTGTAAGTGAGACGTGTCCATGTGTAAACAGACAGCCAAACCTGTTTGGAGGACCAGGACATTGGTACGAGTCGGGTGCAGCAGCGGTGTATCTGCGGGGACTCGAGTCGTTTGCGAAGGAGGCTCCAAGGCAGAAGCAAACAGGATTGGCTCGCTGAACGGGCGTGTTCCCTTTCTTCCCCCGTGGAGCATCGTGATTGTGCGATTCTCACCGACACGCACGCCCGCTCAACCTTACAAGTGGAGTAGTGGACTTCCTCGAGCTGCTCCGGTTGGTGAATTCAGGGCCGGTCCGCATGATGGAACCCAGACAAGGGGATAATTGGCTCTCTTGATCCTGGAGCAGTTTCCGACAGGCTCGACTAGCAGAATTAGATTGACCCCGCTAGGGATTGATTGGTTGCCCTACGAGGTGTGACGATCCCCGGAGGAACCAAATTGAGGAGAAAGCTGCGCTCGAAGAACAGGGGAGATAAATAACCTCCGTGTTCCCACGTCAGCACTCAATTCCACTTTACTCCTCCTTCTCCTAGATTTTCTCACAAGATTTATCCTGACTAGATTCGTTCTAAGTGATGCGATCTCAGTCTCACCAGAGTGGAAACCGTCCAACTCGCTCTCTATCTCAAACATCGACCACTACTAGCTCCTCGCGCAGTACGCAACTCTCCGACGAGAAGAAGCATTTCAGACTTTCCAACCCTATTGCTTCGAAGCTCCTCCAAGCAAGATCAAAGTCTCCTTCACCCATCACTATCCCAAAGAACAACAGTTCCACCATGAGTTCTCAGCCTCGAGACATCCCGCGGAGCAACCCCGACGCCTCCTACTTTGACCAAGATCACCAATACTATGGTAGCGAAGCAGGCATGAGTCCCGACAATGCTTCGCCTCGGTCTTTCAAGGGGGACTTTGCTTCCAAGCAACCTACTACTCCTACCCGCAAGAACAGTGACGACTATCGTCGCTATAGCGGGACCGTCAACCATTGTGGACGCCACTCAAATGACTGGCTCTTTGGTGGCTTCAGTGTTCGTGACACAGTTCGCGATGGAATTGAGAAGCTCCGTCACCATGACAAAGAGGGCTAAATGACTCACATTGTCTGTTCATCTTGAACTAGACTACCTGAATAGCCACTTCACGGTTCTCTGCTATCCGAAGCACGCCCTTCGTGGGCTGATCATCTACTTTCGGTCTCTCCCGAGTTCCCTCCCTGGCTCTCCGATCAAAGTTGCCAAATTATGCGTCCACAAGGAATCGCTCTCTTGCATGGGAGTATCGAGAGCTCCCTGCGTCGTGCGGTCGCTATTGATGTGACCAAACCCGTCTGAAGACAACTGTGTCTATATGGCAAGCACCCCGCTTGCGCCTGTGGAAGCCATGCAACGGGCGCACTTGTCATGGGAAAAGCACAACGCTTTCATGGTTTCGAATGTTCATCAATGGGCTGGGAACCCCGTCACCACTTCTTCAAGTCGACAACGCTTGGGCCTCTTTTTGAAGTCGCTGTCCCGAGTGAAGGTTTGAAGGGACTTTTCCATAGCTTCCAAGGTCATACTTGAATATACACTAGGTTTTCTCTTGCCGAGATAAAATTACTAGCATCACAATGTGCGATACCTGTAACTTTGTAGATCAGGCTTCCTACCCCACGGTCGGGAGGATTCGTGTTCGTAAAGCAACCGGGGCCGACGATGAGCCGGCGCGGAAACGCTAAGTAAACGGCCCCCAAACAGACCAGGTCATAGCGGGCGCTATCTGCCATCAAATGGACAGCTACCCGTATTAGGGCATGCACAACCCCAAGAAAGCAGACTCATTTTCTGAAGGGAAATTCTTAGCGCTGACTGGCGCTGAAAATACTATTATTGGGTGCGGTTGTCGCTTATAATCGTCGATACTGCTAGTCTAGCAATGTCTGGGGTTCTGTACATCCGCCGACGGTTTGCGTCGATGGATAGCGCGTAATGGATAAGAAAATATCCGATTCTTCTTTGGAAGATCTCGCTGTAGACATAGTTTTCTGCCAGGAATTTGCCGCTGACCTCTTCGAACACATTGAGCTCAAGACGCGCCCGTCACCATTCAAGATTTCAAAACAAGCGAGATTGATCGATGTCATAGATAGCCTGGGAATATCGCCTATGACAGAGCCTCTTTCATCATAGATTCCCCATATGAGAGACATGATGCGAAAATGCCTTGAAATGCTCGGAGAAGATGACGATCCTCTGCTGATCTTGAGGACTAACCCGCGCTTAGCTCATTTATTGCGTAAACCCACGTTTATGAGTCCGGGCATGGCGGGAGCGCGATCTGGCTGAAAGCTTGAGACAAGTTGTGCGACAATACGACGACAGGCTTGCTGTCTTAATGAGTCCTTGCGAGCTAAATATCCGACTGGGGCCTCGTATAGAGCGTTAGACCAGCGTGACTGCGCATGTATCTTATTGGATGAAAATGAATGGCCCGGCTTCACACAAGTACCTAACGTACACACATAAGAGCGAGCTGTGTTTTCGACTTCACCCCTTTTCCCAGTTATTTTGTGTCCAACGAGGAGAGTGGGTGCCGAGGCTAGCAAATGTATGGGAAGCAACAAGATTGGAGCGTTCGCTCGCGGAACCACTAAAGAACCTTTCGATGTAAAAGATCCTCAAAAACGAGAGCGATCTGTGGAAAAAGTCAAGCCACGTTTTTAGTATCCCAAGACTACTCCATAAGTACATTGGTTTAAGTTCCAAGTCCTGCTGTGTAATGCTTGACGTATCGTAACACGTTCCGCCGCAGCGACTGCGGGGGCATGGTCTTCATCACACTATCACAATGGCCTTGACAGCGCCTTAAGAACGCCTAAGAGGTGGAGAGGCCTTCGATTCTACCAATGTATGTAGATATGTAGCGAATTTTCCCATACTGCTTTCCAAATTACATTGCGAAATGTATCGGCGCGAGGGGCGGGTGAAGAGAAATAGCCTTTTGCTGTGAGTCGTACAAAAGGACAATTAGATTGAACTGAAAAACAGGGCTCTAGGCTATTACTAAAGAATACAGCAATGCAGGATGAATGAAACGCAATGTGATGACCAAACTCCAGCGGCACCTCCCAGCAGCTCGGTTCTTGACACTGGCTGCAATGCCACTATGCCCTACTCCACCCCGAGATATCCGCGGCCGAGATATCCAAATTTTCAGCCGTCAGGCGCTGCAATGTTATCAATTGAGTGGGTGCTAAAATTTCCGAGGTCAGCAAGTATCTCAATGCAGTAACGATGATCACAGCCAGCAAGGCTTCCTCTAGATGCAATATACTAAAAAGGGAAGTCACAGAAAGGCAGATCAAACAGGAAGGTCAGGTAGGAAGAGAAAGAAAAGGAATGAGGGACTCACATGGTCGCTGTGCAGCAGCTCCAGCCGCGTGAACAAGTATGACATTGGAGTCAACCATTTCTTTGGTAAAGACCCCGTTGACAGAAGAACAACTCAGCATCACGCGCAGCCTGTACTTCCCTGGTCGCAATATTGTGATAGGACTGAATTTTGCATAGCCGCCTACCGCTGAATCACCACGACTCCGAACACTGGCAGTAAGATTACCAGATAAACCGGTGGCGGCAGTGGCGCCTGTCTCATCTCGTAAGGAGGCGTTCACCACCAGGTGTGTATTTGAAGAGGGTGCTCCGATGGGGCGCACTGCGACTACAATAGGGAGAGTAAAAGGTAGCCCTGGCCGTACGGCGGCGGGAGGCCCCAATTCAAAGGTAAGATTGAATTCGCGTGGCGCAGCCATTTCGTACAGGGGCTGGTATCGGGGATTGAAGGATACTTCAAGAAATCGGACACCCGGTGATTTTCACAGGGATCACCTCACTTGAATTGTAGATTCAAGATTTTCGCGTGGGTGTGGGTGCTTAGCGGAATCGAGATAATTAGATCGAGGAAAGTATGTGGATCGACGATAGAGTTTCGATGTCGGTATTCAATTCCGATGAATCTGACAGCCCAAGAGCTGCTAGTGTTTGAGAGGATGGGGAGAAACAGTACTTATTTAAAAAGCCGGTAAGACCTGAAGCAAAGAGATGATCCTTGAACTGTGATATATGGCAACCCGAGTCAAAGGGATTAGAGAGTATGGGGTAATGAAGTTAAGTTGCAAGAGTCTAGGGTTCAAATACTTTTCGTTCCCGTCTTCATAGCCGAGGACTGAGACAAATCATCAGGGTGGAACAATCAAATTCCTGATTGCCTATGTTGATTTTGGAACAAGCCAGGAACTAGATATTTGCCACTTTAGCTGACGAACGCATACATCTTGACCAAGATCTCGGGACGGGGTAAGGTATCCGACATCCCGTACGAATCAGAGGAAAGTCCGCCGAAACCAAAGGGTTGGGAAAAGGAAAAAAAAAGATGGAATTAAATTAGTGATTCGAAATTAATCAAGTGGGACGAGGAAGATCATCCACCCAGCGGGGTAATTGACTCGAAGGATGGTTCGTAGTGCTGCAAGCATCCCTGCAGCAGCACGTTGTGGGACGAGAGGACCGACTCGGACCGTGGAGAAATATCAAGCCAGGGACAATTCCCGATGCTCTGTTCAAATCAATTAGTACGTGTCGTCGGGATGCATATACATTGCATTCCAGATTATAGATCTGAGAGATCGCAGATGCACCCTGCACCAAGATTTGATGCTACCACGGACCGTGCCCGGAACACTGACGAGGGATCCGAGTCTCAACCATTCTGGAAGCTGTATGTCATTTTCCCTTTTACCAGATCGTCGGTGGGCCATTGAGTGATCGATTGAAATCGCTTGGCATGCAAGATCGACGTTCATCATGCGCAGGGGTCCTAGAAAAGTGTTCTGTCTCCATTCGAATGGCGTCAATAGTTTCGTGCACGGATCCACCAAGTTCTCAACATCTCACTCCCACTAGCTGTTTTTTGATAAAAGAACCCGATCAACGGCAGATTCAGCCGTGCAATAAAACCGTTCTATATCTGAGTGACATAACACATCTCAAAGAAAAGCGATGAGCCTTGTAAGCCTCAGGAGAAGGATAATATGCATCTTGAGATCTGGCCAGGACTTTGAACTAGGATCTAGGTTCCGCTGAACTGTAAGGACACTCACCGAATGGTGGGATTGGAAGGCTAGAGCAGGCCGCAAAGTTCTTTTTGCATCATGCGATCCCTGTTCATACACTGAGGCTGCACGCCACACCCAACGGTGAATTGTGGCGCACTTACGGAGCGTGACGGCCCTAAGTTTGACAAGGTTCGATCCATCGGGCACACCGAAATCTGGACCCGAGATCTAAAGCCGAAAACTGACCCATACTTGACCGTCCCAGCCTGCTGGCATCTATGTAGTCTTCCCTGTAGTACGTTAGATCATCATGTGGAGCCAGACTGTTCCCTAAGATACAGACACTGCTCATAGGAGCGGTAAACGGGCCCCTTGTCACGGTCATTGCTCATGCATGCAGAAGTGTCAGCCTCAGAATTCCGAGGTCCGTCAGTCAAAAGTGAGGCAGAGCCTCCGACATGTACTATTGGCGCGGGGAATCCGGGTATACATTCCCAATGGCACGCGATTCCCGCGCTAAGACTTATTAGTTTAGGCATGGAAATGATTCCCGACAAGATTGACATGTTTTGTTACCATGGTACTTCTTCCCTGATGCCGTGGCCCCATCCTTGGATCCACTATGCCGATCTGACACGGACTGTCGATGCAGTATCAACCCATGAGAGACTTGGCACCATTTCAAAAGCGCCCGCAGGATCAGCTAGTCCCAAATGGAGAGCACGATAGCATTTTAGCTTTCAAATCGTGCAAGCATGATGCGCATATCCATGTTTGATTGGGTGGATTCGATTCACATCGGCCGATTCTCAAATTCAAGTCAAGCGGATACTTGCGTGGCGCCTAGGCGAGTCCCGAGGCCATGGAACATCAATCTGCCAGGCGCTAGATTTGGAAAACTGCTCATATTTGCTATTAGTACGGAGTACAGCGTAATCTACAGACTCCTCCGCGATACATTGAAGCTCAGGAGATGGTGTGATGTTGATTCAGGGCGGGGGCCCGAGGTAGGAAAAAGCATGGCAGGACAGGCGATCAGGGCTTGTTCACTGTCTAGAGCCATCAAAAAGATTTCTCTCCGAGACTCCGATGTGGGGATGGCACGCAAACAGGAATTCCCAACAAACTGCGATCAGATCTTTTTTTTTCTGGATCATCAATGCCGATCTTGAAGACGGCCGAAGCGAAGAAGACGTGTTGTTGCAGAGACGGGTAGATAGCGCTCAGCCACATCCTCAGCCGCAGTGGCTTTGCTGCTCGATGAGTGGCTGAAGCAAGGAGTGGCTGATGAAGGTGTGGCGGTGTGGATTATGATCGCTCGTCGTTCGTGCTAGTCGGGCGATTCTTGTTCTCAACATCATCAAAGTTGATGCTTGGCGGTTCGTAAGCTCTCTAACCGAGGATTGAGCCCCGCAGACATCATATGATCTGCATTTCAATAGCTCGTTTCGATCACTCGTGCATGGGATATTGCTGGTATGAAGAGAGGTTGCTCCAGAACCTCCTAGTTCATGTGAGAACGCGTTGCATGTCCGATTAGGCATGCCCTGCGGCCCAACAGGCTTCCTTTTTTTTCATACTTCAAACTTGGAAATGCATTGTCTGAGTCATGGAAATGACATATTGATCGAGGCAGTCTTTCTCTGTCCGCAAATCCGATCTGGACATGGACGGCTCGTTCCTCCCGCCAGATGATGTGTTCTTTGCTCGAGTGCTCGGATGATTGCGTTTTATGTGAACATATTAGGTTTTCTCTTTGTACGGAGTAAAATTATATTAATTAACTAACAGTAAATGTGATTGAGGTCTATTGCACAGAAGAAAGAAGAGCGTGAAAATAAATGAAAACCCAAGACGTTCAGACGCGTGCCAGTGTAATCAATGACACAGCTTGAATAGAAAATAGTAGGCTTTGATACCCGCAGCCAGGATAGGATATCTTGCATGGTCAAGGATAGTTTTGTCTTCGTAAGTCACAGCTCGGAGTGCAAATTGGTCAATCACGGATCGAGGGAAGCCTTCGCTGAAAAACATCCAGTTCCGATTGTCGTTTGTCAGGCTTGAAGTGCGCTTCGCTCGAACAAATAGGTCTTCCTCGTAAGCCTTGATCTTATTCGTGAGCTGGGTGAGAGGGCTTGGGGAGTTTGCAGCATTGATGATGGCCCTTGATAGTACAAGAGAGTCTTGCATGCCCAGGTTGACTCCCTCGCCAGCGAATGGCGTCATTGCATGGGCAGCATCACCAACTAGTGTCACACCAGCGCGATTTTCCCAGCTCCATCCGACGGGAAGCATGTACAATGGTCGGGTAACAGGGTCTTCCATCTTGCGGATGATGTCGCGCAAATCGGGATGCCAATCGTGGAACTCATCCATCGCAACCTTCCTGACAGTTTCGATGTCGTTTTTGGCAAAACGTGAGTCTTTAAGCCAAGATTCAGGTTTTGCCATGAAGCAATACACATTTAGACCGCCGTCTCCTAGTTGCTGTGTCATAAGTGACTTGCCATCGGAGCAGGCAAACATTGAGCCTCGGTTGGTGAGATCATAAAGTCGGGGCGCATTCTCTTTAGCGTCAGGAATGGTGCAGCTGAAGCCTCCAACACCGGAATATTCAGGCATTTGACTGGACACATGCTTCCGAATTTTGCTCCAAGCACCGCCTGCGCCAACAACCAAGTCAAACCCACCTTCGATGCCATCTTCAAAAATCAGATTGCGGTTCTCGTCGATTGAGCGCAGGTGACGACCCCATTGGATCATTTCCGCAGGTACAGAATCTAGAAGCATGTCTCGAAGACATTTGCGGTCGATCTCAGGACGGCCGCGAGAGGCACTTTGGTCGGAGCCCGGCATGTCGATGTATTTGACAAGGTTTTTGTCCGCAATGACGAAGCTCTCGCCATCATATCGGGCATACTTCTCGAACTCTTCCCATAAGTCCATGGCTTTCACAGCTTCAAGACCAGTCTCAGCATGCAAGTCGAGAGTACCACCCTGACCACGGGCAAATCTCGACTTCTCGCCCTCGAAGATGACAACCTCAATGTTGGGCTTGTTGAGTAGAAGGCGAGCCAAAGTGAGCCCAACTGGCCCGGCCCCCATGATAGCTATCTTGATTGGCGACATGGTAGAATCGATAATATGTAAGGTTTTCAAAGGAATTGGAGTGGTAATAGTCAAGGTGGAAGATAAGTCTTGTTTTTGCGATTTGGAATAAGCTTCTCTCATACTACAAGACACCTTTTATACCCCAGAGCTGATTCCCGTCGCTACAATCTCAACGCCGAAGAGCGAGATGGCCTTGTCCGCCTGAATCCATTCTGAGGTTGTTTTGGCTGTGGGTCGATGTCGGACTGCGGACTGCGGACACGGGGAGGCGTTAGTTTCCGAACAGCATTTGCAGACAGAGAAAGACTGCGGTTCGTTACTTGCGAGGTACAAAGTGGGGCTTCGGGGTTGTGGTTGGTTGTCAATTACCCAAGTTAGCATACATCACGTCTGGGGCGTTGAAGCTCTGGGCTAAACATGCAATTACGATCGACTTCTGAGCCACTAAGCTTTGTGCTATTGGGCTTCAAGTACGCTAAATGCTTTTTGCGGGTGATTTAGCCCCAAATCTAGTAGGGCAACACCGAAGACCGAGAAATCGGGCCCGACTCTATGAATTTCCCGAGTTGGGGTCCACTTTAAGCATCGTTGATCTATACACATCTTAAACCACATTAACCGTTGTAAACCACACCTGCCGATAGTCGCCCTGAAACTGTTCACGGAACCATTTTGGAACATTTACTTGTACGAAAAAGCGACGAGAAAGCGGCAATTATGGGGTCCAAGGTTGATGTTCCAAATTGTCTTGCCAGACGGAAAGAGCGGCGCAGGTGGCTCCTCGTTGGCCACAGGCGTACTTGCAGAGTAAATCGGGAGGTTGACTTTGAATCAGTACACAGATCCATCTGAAAGGATTCGCCTCATATCGTTAATCAGTGTACACGACGGGGAACACGCTCTCGGAACATGGCACCTTTAATGGCCCGCCAGAGTCACGCACTCATTCCTTCACCACCAAGCCCTGCAGTAGGGCCGTCGATCCCACCAGCAGACATCTCGGCACGCATTGATCCAACTGTTTTCGCTGAGCTCTTCGCTGGCACCGTGGGAATATTCATATTAGCCGTCGTGATCTGGAAAAGCGGCAGATTTATTCGCTCATTCAACCGGCATAGAGTACTCAGAGCTGGGAAATGCCCCACAACTCGATATGCAAAGACTTGGTATGGCTGGGTCGAACTTGAGACCCATGAGAGAAACAAACAGTTCTTCCGAAATATATGGTCCTTCGTGAAGAAGTGGACGAAGTGGAAGACGACGAGAGCCGATTACCAATGGGTATGGTGGGACCCTAATCAGGAGGCGCTTCAAGCCCGAATGCAAGATCGACGTCCACTGCGCTGGCTACCGAAGTATCTCAGGAGCTACGAATATCAAACTGCGGATGAGATTTGGAACCCGAGGTCTCTCATTGAGTGCCGTGGAGCTTTGATCTCTGAGTCTGTTTCGAATACCCCAGTTTCCAAACGATCCTTATCGATTGAAACAATGACCCGATCCCACGACTATACAGGGAATCCTTTGTCCACGAGATGTCTCAATATACCAGTCGCTACCAACAATGAAGCTATTGAGTGCCCTATAAAAAACTCGATATGCGACCTCTCACGAGTTAGTTGCGCAACATCGGAAGAGAACATAGGAAGCACAGTATGGGCGGACGCAAGAATGGCCATATGTTCATCAACAATATCACGAGAAGACCAAGCACACCCGGTTCCAAAGATTGCGTTTAGCGCAAGCCGTGAAAAATTTCGTTGGTCACTCACAAACTTCGGCGGGGACACGTTGCATCAAATTCAATCATTCGATGGTAATTGCAGTGTCCGAATAGCAAAGCATCGACCCAGTTTCCCTAATACCGCAGCTACCCATGGCAGCGTAGACAGGAGATCTCGAGCCGCAGCATTTAGACACCATCGAGCACGCAAATACCGAGCATGGGCAGCACAAATGCAGGTGAAAGCAGCAGAATCAATCCTGCACAATCAGCGGGATTCATCTGGTCCTCCAGGAACCCCCATCACAGATATTATGGCTAGTCTGGTCTCAGAACAGTGTGACAATACTATCGCGAGATGGCATCCAAGTGATACTTTGCAGAAGCACAGGTCTCAATCACTCGATGGAAATTCTTTTGATCATCGGGCCCGGATACCCAAAGCCCAAATCAACTCATTAGAAGCGAAGAGCGCAGCGAGAGGCAGCAGGAGACCCGATGCTGCTTCCCTACCGATTGGGAGACATTCACACGAGTTGAAAAGACCCAAGAATCCATGGAGCTCTGTACGTGATGCGCAATCATCTCTCCCAAGAAATTCGAGCGAAATATGCTCTCTAAGAGAGGACATACCTACAGAGTTTCACAGCATCACTCTTCCAAAAAGGAAACCCCAAGGAACCGCATCAAAGCCTTTGCCTGAACTCAGTGATTGGGAAATAAGATTGATGGATAGACTTGATCGAAAGTTGGGTTGGATGTTCCACGAAACCACTCCAGGACAGAAGCCATATCATTTCGCATTACTAGCGAACCACTGGCTGAACACAGAAACATGGTTTGTCTATGATCCCATTTCAAGGACCCCCTCAGAAGCAAGACGAAAGAACGGAGATCCAAGATATAACAGTCCTTATCAAATGCCAGATCTAAGCCCAAGGCCTAAATACCCCGTCCCGGTGAAAAGAAAGGCACATATTCCTAAAATCGACTCCTGGCGCGCTGCAGTAAACCGACACAGAAGAGCTTCTGGGATCCAAGACATCATTAGCCGTGTGGATCTGTACGAGGAATCTGCTGAAGAGCCTCCAGATGGCCATATTGATCCCGCTTGCTGGATTTTACCTAAACCGCCCCAAGGGTTCGAAGTGTCAAGCAAACAAAAAGACGCTTGGTATGAGGGAGGTGCCGGGTGGCACGAGAAGTTAGAAGATTGGCAGAACGTCCGGAGAGGGTATCGCCTGCACAAGTATATTCACGAGGGCCGCGCACATAGGAATCGCATCAAGGAAATCGCGACAAATGTCAATGGATATTGCCGTCGGGTGTCGGCGAATTTGACGCGCAAGGAAGTTGAAGAGATCTTGCGTTCGCGCCAGTCTGCTTCCTAAACAGTTCACGTTTGCTTCATTCGTTGGAAAGTTGCATTTGTCTGATCTGATCTCGGTGTCTGTATCTTTAATTCCCTCGTTCTGGTTATCGCTATAGCGTTCAGAGAAGTTCCAGAGAGCCCAATCAAAACCGAATTTAAACTTGTTGATTTATGAAAATAGTCTAGGCGCTGATAATAAAACATTGTAAATGACACGGCCCACGATGGCGGCCACATTTTCGCAAATGCCAATAACTCCGGGGATCCTTCCGATCCCTTCAGACCTGACAAGCGACGGAATCTCGAAGTTCGCGGTCGGTGTTCAGGTATGGGTAGTGTACATCGAGCGAGTCGCGCTCGTAGATTGGAGACGTTTGGAGGGTATTCATCGTAGGGGGGTAGGTCTAGAAACCAGGAGGGTTCACACGTTGGCTGACACGGGTCCACTTCGGCAGCTCTGAATGAAGAGAAAGAGGTCGTTAGTAAATCCGCAAAAAATCTTCGTAAAGGCCCAGGTCGCGATGGAATGGGTTTCATACTGTGAATGCTCTTCCGGTAAGACTTCTCCTTCTTGTCGAAGAGGGTGTATTTGTCCTTCGGCAACATCTCCTCCTCACGCGGCATTTCAGTGTACCATCTCTCGACGGCCTTTGTAGTCTGACTCTGGCGAGAAAGAGCCGCGCTGACCGTGTCAACGACCTTGTCGACGTTGCGCAGACGCTTGCGCTGGCGGGCCTTCTGGGGCGAGGAGAGACGCCATGGGGTCTTCCTGTGCGAGAAAAGAGCAGAGGTCAGTCCGTGATCATGACATCGATGAATTGCTGCGAGTACTTACCAGAGAAGACCCGAAAACAGGGACTGCGTTGGCTTGAACATGGCGATGCTGAGGGAGAGGGAGTGGCGCGGCGAAAATCGTGCTCAAGAACGGAGATGCAATTGGCCCGTGCGGGAAACGTTGATGCTCAGTTTACTTCCAGCGCCAACTGTTCTCTTTGCGACCAGCCAGCAATTATGGCTTTGGAGGTAAAGTGTTTGAAATAAAAAGTCATTAACTTCGATATTGTTTAAATTCCACATCTTGCTTAAAAATTGTTCATTTCCTGCAATGAGGCTGCTCTGTATTTACCCCGGGTTCAATCATGTGATCACGAAGAATAAACGGATCTCCGAGAACCTGTTTCTCTCTCCCTTCACAATTGCACCACGCTGCCTGAGAAGGCGCTATTTGCCTCGAGTACCGTGTCGCTCGCGCGAGCCTGAGCCCTGCACAATTGGCCTATGGAATTTGTCTAGCGTTGCGCACTTGCTAGCACCATGGCCTCGGACGAAACAGCCGATACACCCTCCCTCCCATGGCGGATCTCTTCTAATGCGACCATGTGGGGGGTGGCAGGATTGTGTCGCGCATTCTTGTCGACTCTGTGTTACTCCCAGGTGAACGGCCTCGAAGAATTCTCAGCGCTTCTGGACTCTCGACGAGATCCGTCGCAAAGGACCAAGGGTTTGATCACAGGTATTCCTTCACTGCTATGCCACAACGGATGAATTGGAAAACATTCTAACATTTATGTTTTATAGTCTCTAACCACATCAGCGTGTACGTATACGACCTAGCCTGGGCTGATAGACGGCCTTCTATTCCGAAATCAAACCCCACTGACATCGCATCGGAAAACTAGGATGGACGATCCACTACTTTGGGGACTACTACCAGTACGATTTTGGAACAAACGGTGGTCTTTTGGAAGCCATGATATCTGTTTTCAGGGAAGGTGTGTCAAGCTCTCTAGTATCCCGGTGCTTGCATCAATTAATGGCAAATTTTTACTAGGCCTCTCTCGTTCTTTTTCACCATGGGCCAAGTCCTCCCCACGCATCGTCTCGCGCACTCTACATTCGGCGGCCTCGGTCAACCGGCAATGACCGAAGCCATTCGACTGCTTTCGAAAGGTCCATTCCCCGTCGACCATCATCGTGCAACCCCGGAACGCCAGCATTGGAGCTTGCGAAACGTCTGCGTTGATCCGTTTTCCGACCTGTCCGTCGCATACTCGACCAATGGAGAAGACTCGCACATGGCACCATCCGCGTACGCCTCAAATTCATACTCATGGGTGCACATCTTCCCCGAGGGAAAAATCCACCAGGCGCCTAATAAAACAATGCGCTACTTCAAATGGGGAGTTGCGCGGCTGATTCTCGAATCTAAGGAATGCCCAGATGTCGTCCCAATGTGGATCGAGGGCTTTGATCAGATCATGCACGAAAGCCGCGAGTTCCCTCGCTTCCTGCCTCGGGCTGGCAAGAACGTCAACGTTACTTTCGGCTCTAAGGTGGACCCTGAAGCAACCTTCGGCGAGGTTAGGTCTCGTTGGCAAAAGCTGAAGGCCAAGGCTGAAGCGGCTGATCCTCAATCTCGAGACCTTCCTGTTGGAGTCTTGAGTGATCGACTGTTGCATGATAAGGAGGCGGTGGAACTGCGCAAAGAAGTCACGATTAAAATCCGAAACCTCGTACTAGATGTCCGTCGATCTCGCGGCCTGCCGGATGAAGATCCCAAGCAGGGGCTCGTGGATACGTGGCTAGAGGAAGGTTCGAAGCGAGAAGGTCATATGAAGGACGATTCCTGGGTTCGGGATGTCTAATCTTGACACTTCTTGCTTCGATGTATCTTTAACTTGTATATACTGTATAGATTAAATCATAGAAGCTACCGCATTTTGGATAGCATGTTGCATTTCTCACTGCCTGTCTCTTACTTCCTTCATTCAATTACAACTAATTTCAAGATTATTGTAGTTAGAAAAAGAGAGAGAATGTGTGTTGCTCCAACCTTTGAAGCGGGGTGGTTGGTGATTTTTGATTTTTATACACTGGCCAAGTTCCAAGCCACGTCAGTTCCCCGGGTTAATGTCTCCCTTCCCGATGTAGGCATGTATGAAAGACCCGCGGACTTGTCTACGGATATTGTTGATTTGCGCTTGCATCTGCAAGGCGATATCGACATCTTGTCTCCATGCACGGAGCTCCTCCTCGTATCGGTCGCTGTCTGTATCCCAATCTCTCGGAATAACAGTCCGCCCTGGAGCGAGGTTAATCCAATTGAGCTTTCTCCAGCTCCTGTTCCATTCAGGCCCACCAGAGCCAAAAGCGTACGAATTTCCATTTGGATCTGTGCCGGTCCAAGTGAGTGCAGCGAGCCAATCGGTGCACCCTTCAAGGTCCAGCCATTCGAGACAATATGTCAAACGGGACAGCTGGCGCAAGATCCCAGCATCTTGAGCTAATTTGTCGCTCTGGACAGCTGAGCTGACGGAGCTGCTGAGTGCATGACCAGTCTTGGGCCTTGAGCCACTAGGGGCCGGCCAAAAAGCTAGCGACAAATGCGTTATAGTGGGGAGATGGTGAAAGAGAGATAATAATGATGTCCAAGAGACGCTTCCTGCCGGGTGTGCTAGCGATAGATAGCGGAGCTCTGCAAAACGTGTTTTCGGGGACAGAGAACTTGGAATCAAGGTCTCTGTTGTTGTGTTCATTTCATCCCACGAATCGGGCACAGTGTTTGCGGACTCATGAATCGCCGGTTGTCGAACAGCGACCTCATGGACCAATTCTCGCATTGATAGCCAGTTTCCTAGCGCTCCAGATAGATCCAGCCGCGAGAGCATGGAATCGGCAATGATACACTGCTCTGCTCCAAATTCCGGATCCCTTCCTTCGAGTTTATAGGCGACGGCACCAGGAATGAATAAAGGGAAGAGTCCCTTCATGTTCCGGCGTACATCACTAGGCCCATAGATAGCGAGATAGCTCAGTAATTGTGTTTTAATGTGATTCGGAATAAGCGCAAGATTTGGTCCGTTCTCCTCGATGTATGCAGGCCAATCTTGGCTCATCTTCTTCAGCACTAGATCACCAAGGCTGTTCGGTGCTGGGAATGCTACACCTGGCAGGCGCTGCAACCGGTATGTAGTTTCACAAAAACTCGTTTCATCGCTAGGTTGGGGTGTGGAAGGTTCATCGTGGCTATTATTGAACCAACTCTCGGGTGGTCGTGGGCCGGGCGTTTGTCGTCGAGGACGCTCGCCGATACGGGTGCCTTCGTGACGGGGTCGGGGAGCCGGAGAGTCAGGGAGTGAAAGATGCTGGCGTAAAGCCGGATGGACAGATCGCTGGAATGCAGCTGGTGACGATGGGAAAGTAGATTGATCGGGCGCACCGCCTACTTGAGTGCGGCGCAGATGCGAGATGAGGTCGTTAACCGATCGAGTCTCTGAGGCGCCATTTTGACTTCTCTGAGAACTCGGCGTGAGAGAGTGGTGCAGCGTTCCTGCGGGCTTTACTGCGAATACTCTCTTATGCTTTTTGGGCATGAGAGGGGTGTCTGGGGTGGATGAAGATCGGTTCGAAGGCTCCGGCTCGGGCTTTAGTACTCGTAGTATCAGTAGCTCCGCCCCACTACTCGTAGTGCACTAGTTAGTGGGCGTATATGAGTCAGTCCTCAGCCTCATATAATCTGACTCATGAGATTGGTAATGAGCAGGGCAGTGCTCTAGTCACTCTCATCAGGACAATTACGGGAAGTTGCTCGTTTATGAACTTATTCAAGTGTTGGTGGGTATTCCGGCGCATGCTCTGCCAGTGGCCCGCATGGAACTAGCAGTCAAGATTCTTTGAATAGACATGAAGTAAATTTTTGATGTGCGTATAAAATGTACAATGGTATCTATCATGCAACGATCCTTGGCGGTCTTCCCTCTACCATCACTTGCGACCCCGATTAAACGTTTTTAGAGGATCAACCTTGCCACCGCCGGACTTCTTTCCCTTGCCCCGGTTGCGATCCCTAGCTTTTCGAATGCGGTTCTCATGTGTCTTCCTGAAGCCCACGTATCCGACATCTTCTTTCGAGATACCCTTTCGGCCCTTGGCAGGCATGAGATATTCAGGGACATGCTTCAAGTGCGGCTGAACCCGAGCAGCGCGTAGCTCTCCATCGTGGCGCAACTGGCGCAGTTCATCGGGATTCTCCTCGAAATGGCGCTTCAACTTCTCGCTCTTGATGAGTTCTTGTCGAATCTCGCGGGCTCGTGCTTCTTGAACAGCTAATCTGGTCACGGCGCGTAACGCATCGGTCATACGGTATCGGAAAGCGTCGACTTGTTGCATCTCAAAATGGTAGGGTCTCACTTCATGGCCAAGCTTGCCTTGTCGCTTGACGATCTTTTGAAGAACAGCCTCATCCTTTTTGCCGCTTGAGACCGAGGTAGGCTTGTGCTTGCCGAAGAGGTCGGCCGGGACAACGAAAGACAGGGCCATTCCGGCTTTGCCTGCGCGACCGGTACGGCCAATACGATGGGTGTAAGATTTAGAGGTGGTAGGCAGGTCGAAGTTCAGAACACATGCCACGTTCTGGAAATCGATACCACGGGAAATGCCGTAGTCTTTGTCTTTTCCAGTCATCTTGCGTTTCTTCTCAGGTCGAGACTTCTTCTTGCTGCTTGACGCCTCGTCCTCCTCGTTCTCATCATCGCTGCTTCCGATTTCTTCCTTCTCTGGCGCATCTTCGTCTTCGGCTTCGGGGGCCTCGAGAGCTTTTTTGCTGGGCTTAGGCCCGCCGATTGCTTCGGTGTCATCCGCAGCGATAATAATATCATAAACACCCTTGTTGAACTCCTCCACGACATGGACTCGAGAGTTGATGGGTAATTCTGAGTTAAGAACACAGCTTTTAATGCCGAACTGCTCCAGGAAGAGCTTCACACGATAACATCGATCGACGTCGTGAACGAAGATAATCACTTTGCCCTTGACTAATTGCAGCTTGAAGATGACGTATGTAAGAAGGAACTTTTCGTCTTCAGCGCATCTGTTAAAATGGTTAGCGCAATTTCGCGGACGGGAAATTTACAGAGCAAACTAACTTGACAACAAACTGGCTGACGCCAGCACCTTTCTCCTCCTTGTCCTCCAACTTGAGAATCACTGGGCTGCGGCAAAACAGACTCTTCAGAGTGTCCACTTCCGAGGTCAGGGTGGCACTCATGAGGAAAGTCTGGACGCCCCGAGGAATAGCTTTGGATAAAGCGTTGATATCCTCATCATATCCGTAAGATAGAACCAGGTCAGCCTCGTCAATCACAAGGTGTGTAAGCTTTTCCAGTGACAAGGCCGAGTTATTAACATTGGCCAAGACACGCGTGGGGGTGGAGATGATAAGGTCGGGAAAGTCGGCGAGCAGGTTTCGTTGCACGGCATCGGATACTTTTTGGGTCAAGTTGATCGAGCGAATGTCCTTGCCGCAAAAGGCAGTGAAAGATGTCACAACCTTTTGGACCTGTTCAGCCAATTCGCGGGTCGGGACAAGGATAAGACCGGTGGTCGCTTTTAACGAGGGGTCATTCTGGGGAGCATAAAGGTCAGCATTGAATTCTAAAATTTTAGCAATTCTGATGGACGACAAACAGATTTCTGCTGAAGAATAGCCTGGAGGACAGGAAGAACGTAGGCTGCAGTTTTGCCGGAGCCAGTCTTTGCGCGGGCTGTAATTCGTTAGCATCCATGAAATTTGAATCAATACGATCAAGATAGCATACCCAGAATATCCTTCCCTTCGAGGGCCAACGGGATAGCCTTTTCCTGGACTAAAGTTGGTTTGGAGAACTTTTCTTGGATAAGGGCCTGGCGCAATCGCGGGTCGAGGTCAAGAGCTTCAAAATCAAGACCCTGTTCCTCGGCGCCTGTAGGCTCCGGAGACGGGACATCATTTTGATCCAGTTTGCGCTTCATATTTGCTGTGCTGTTGAATCTGGTCTTCGAAAGATCTTCTCCCGCTCGATTTGGGAAATTTTATTAGGCGGTGAGATTCGGTAGGTTTTATGAAGGCGGTGGGGGATATTCTGCTGAGGATCTTATCAATGCGGGCGCCGATTCGGAAACCCCCAAACATTCAATCGACACACCATCATATCGTGTAGTGAATGCAGATGCCTCCACCAGAGATTACATACTCTAATTTTTTTTTTCGGTCAGCTAAATCCTTCCATGTTTCTTAACTATCCAGTATGCGAGAAGTTCAAAAGGGCCATGCACCAGCAATATTCTCTACAATCTGATCATGCTTCCGATGTACACGGACGATATAACTATCAGAATCTCTTACTTGCTTTTAGTGCACACTTATAGACGCAAAATTTTGGGTCATGTCAATCATAATTGTCATCTAATTCTGCCCAGATCTGTTAGACAGCTGGCACTACTTACGAGCCAACAAAGCAAGCCAGTGCAAGACATGCTGTATCTTGGTTATGTGACAATCTCTCGTTAATTTATCAAAGCATTCATAGTTGAATTATGGTTAGCTTGAGTGTATTGCAGATCCGGACAAAGCCCGATTGCAAATTTTATTGCGTTGCGACGTAAATATGCTGCATACATTGTTAAGTCTGAACTATAGATTTTGAAGGGGAAATTCTCAAGACAAGCGGCAGTCAACACAGCCAGAATGGCGTTCACGAAAGAAATAACTAGCTTGTAGCCTTTGGAGAAAGTGGAGGCTCATCGGTATAAGGGTTGAGAGGAGTCGAGATATTCACAAGCATTCCGCGGAAATTATCGGACTTGAACCAACTGGGGATATCCTCGGGTGGGCCGATGACGCCGATATCCGGATCTTTTAATTGTTCTCCAACGATCGGCTCATGAAAACCTTCCAGCAGTTCATTGTAAGACTTGACATCTTGTAACTGTGCGACACGCCCTAAAGCCAGTAATCCGGAACCTCTTGTTGCGCTTAGCTAGCCATCTCACGTCGGACCGATCTATCCCCACTCCGCCCCCGCAATGGCCTCCCTCAACGAGCAATTGGCGACATTAGTCGACAATTATACAGCATGCGATGTATGTCTCCGTTAATGGAATGGAACAAATACTTTGAATCATATGAAAATCTTTATCGCATACATGGAATCTCGAGTAATGTCTTTGTATAGGTATCAGATGCCCTCTTGAAGCTGCAGAAAGTACCCGAAGGCACTCCACCTCGAGCTGGATTCCTAGGCGATATTCGTGAGTCTCATTATCAAATTGTCTGAAATGTGCATTGATAATCATCTGGCATTTGAAGTGCGCTTTCAAAGCCTTTACACCTAACACCTCAACAGTTCCAATTTCCCCGATACTCGGAAGAAATGACACAACACACAAGGTTGCTGCTCCAGCGACGACTTTCAAGTTTGTCAATAAGGGCGACACCCCACCCTCTATTGCTACCGAGAATCCAGAAAAGTATGGTTTCCCACCCGGTAAGCATTGGGTAGACTTCGTCGGGGATTATGCGGCAGCAGACTCCTCCAACGCTGGCTCAATTGTGGTGATCGAGCAGCCTAGTGAGCAGTATTGTGCCGTGACTGGTGGTATAATGGCAGCACGCATGAAGTATCTGGGTATCAAGGGTACGGTTGTGAGTGGCCGAGTGCGAGACGTGCGCGAGTTGCAAGCATCAAAAATTCCGGTATGTTTTCTGAAATGAAATACTCCTCATGTTTATTGCATGAATTAACCCCTTTGAAACCAGATCTGGGCCCTATCTACGTCTACTGTAGGCACCGGAGCTGAAGCTAAGGCCGGTGCTCGAGACGTTCCTATTTCTGTCGCGGGCATAACTGTGTCTCCGGTGAGTCTATTGAAGATAACCTATGTGATATATGTGCTAATCATCGGCTCTAGGGGGACATCATTTTCTGTGACCCATTGGAAGGAGTCGTCGCCATCCCGCGGGATTTGCTGACCGCAGTTCTGGAACTCATTCCAAGACTCATCAGCATGGACGACAAGGTCAAAGAGGCAGTAGATCAGGGTATGAGTGTGACTGAATCTATGAAGAAGTTCCGATCGTAGACGTACATGAAGACCATAGTTATCGAACATATCATCAATGTACAGTGTTGAGAAACGAAATATTAGATGAATTGTATGTACGAAATTTCATTCTCTCGTGGTATCCAGTTATTTAATACATGAAAAAGAATCTTTGGATATCGACAAAGGAAAAAGGCCGCTGTGCAAATGAAGATAATAGAAGATCATCACATCCTGTTTACTCGGCAACCCAGACGGCAGCCATACCCATACCAGTGCCAACGCACATGCTAGTGACACCAACCTTCTTGTTGGTACGCTTAAGCTCAGTGAGAAGTGTGCTCACTTGGCGAGAACCGGTGCAGCCCAGAGGGTGTCCGAAAGCAATGGCACCACCCTTGGGATTGATCTTCTCAATTGGCAAGCCAAGCTCGTTGACACACCACACGCACTGAGAGGCGAAAGCCTCGTTGATTTCGTAGATGTCGACATCCTCCTTGGTGATGCCGGCCTTCTCCAAAGCGACGGGGATAGCCTTCCATGGACCAACACCCATGAGTAGAGGCTTGACACCAACGACGCTAGCAGCGACGTACTTGCCAATGATCTTCTGGCCCAAACGCTCAGCAGTAGAGCGCTTCATGAGCAGGACGGCGGCAGCACCATCGGAGATCTGAGAAGCATTACCAGCGTGGATGGAGCCATCCTTGGCAAAGGCGGGACGGATCTTAGCAAGAGACTCGGCGGTCATGCCGGGGCGGATGCCATCATCGGCCTTGACAGTGATGGTCTTCTCCTCGCCGGTCTTAGGGTCAGTCCACTTGACCTCAAGAGGCGCAATCTCTTCGTTGAAGAGACCGGCCTTCTGAGCAGCCTCGGCCTTCTGGTATGAGGAAGCAGCGAAAGCATCCTGTGCGGTACGAGAAACGTTGCGAGCCTTGGCCATGTCCTCTGACAGGACACCCATGGGCACCTTGCAGTTGGCGGATTCGGGGTGGTTCTCCAGAAGCTCAGAGAACTCAGTAACAGCACCGGGGCTAAATTTTGAATGGTTAGCTTCATGCTCCAATTGGTTCTTCAATACAAGCTCGGACTCACCCGTATTGCGAAGTCATGCTCTCAACACCGGCACCGATACCAACATCAATAGTACCAGCCTTCAGTGCATTGGCAATATCGACAATAGCCTGGAGACCACTGGAGCACTGGCGGTTCAGACTTTTCACAGCAGTTGTCTCGGGGAAACCAGCCACGAGAGCAGCAGCACGGAACTCGGTCGCACCACCACCGGGAGGAAGGACGGAACCAACAGCGACATCCTCGACGGCTGAAGGATCAATACCGCTCTTGTTGATCACGGCCTTGAAGACACCAGCCAGGAGATCTGCGGCAGCGGTATCCTTGAAGGCACCCTTTCCACCCTTGGTTAAGGCAGTGCGCAGGGCACATGTAACAACGATATCATCGGGGTGCTTTTCGGTGATGCCAGCGGCACCCTTCTTACCACCGAAGTGTGAAGAGACCTGGGAAAGACGTTGCTGAGCTGTATCGGAGATCACAAGTCAGTAAATTTACCCCCAGATAACACTTTCTCATGTGTGGATCTTAGTGGGACTCTAAACATACCGGAAGACATGACGTCTAATGTGAATGAGGTTCTAAAAGATTTGAAATGTGATACCACAAATAACCAGAACTGCGGGAGGGAACGAGGAGAAGCTTTGGACGAAAGATGGGGAAGTCCTTTATTAACTAGCCCGTGGAGTTCGGTGGTATTGCCATAGTCGCGAGGTCGCCGCTGCTTGATGAACGCCCCAAACTTGCCGAGGTCCAACGGATCATCGTTGTTGCGGGTCCGGACTTCCGATTCGAGCAAACTTGAGATCACGTGCGCCGATCGCATGTGAAAGCGGTGACGTCGGCGCGCGTGCCCTTTCATGTGTTGCATGTGGACCGAGAGAGCCTAGGCTAATAGCATTCTGTGAACTACTTCGGACTTTCCATGCTGGAATATTACTCAACACGCGGGATTCAAAGACGCCTGATCGTATTCAATATTCACGATCGCATAATTCTACATACAAATTTCAAAGCTCCAAGTTGCTCATCAGCTATTACTCCTTCAAGCCAACCATCTCCAGCGAATCCTGCCACAGTCTCGCCTCGTCCTCGGGCTTGTACGTGTGGCTCACGTATAAAGTTGGGCTAACACCAAAATCCCCAGATTCTGGACCCTCCTCCGTCTCTGCACACTCGGCCAGATATCGACCTCCACGGCCCTCCCATTCCTGACCAACGGCCGCCCAAACAGTCGTCGCAGCTCCTTGTTCGGGACTCTTCAAATAAGCAGTCACGCCCGGGATCTGAATAAGCCCTTGTATTTTTTCTTCAGACCAGAATCTCGCGATGTTCGTCGCAATAATACCTGGGTGGATACTGGTTGCATGCAACCCCTGCGATCCATGGCGACGCTCAATCTCATTGGCAAGATATACGTTTCCAGTCTTAGACTGTGCATACGCGAGCTGTGGCTCATAGCCACCATTCTGATAATGATAATTGTCGGAGGAGTTGATTCCGCGAGTGCGGTGTCCAGAAGACGACACGCTCACTACCCGCGATTGGAATTCCGGCGTGCTGGCAGCCAGGAGAGCCGGTTTGAGCAGCTGGAAGAACAAGAAATGGGACAAGTGATTGGTCGCGAACTGCAGCTCATATCCATCCGCGGAGTGTTGGAGTTCTGGCACCTCCATGATTCCAGCATTATTGATCAAGATGCTGATCTTGCTGTCCTGGCTCAGGATGGCTTGTGCTGCTTCGCGGACGCTGGCCAGGGAGCTTTGATCCATGTGAACTAGCTTCACCTGATTGGGCGTCAAAATATCTCCAAGAGAGGCTTCTGCTCTGGCAATATCCCGGGTAGTCACATAAATGAAAGCCCCGGTGGTTGCGATGGCACGAACAGTTTCGAGCCCAATGCCTGAGTTTCCGCCTGTGATGACCACGACTTTACCGGTGAGTTTGCCTTCCATGCCCTCATCTTTAACTATTTGAATAGCTGTAGGGCGTGCATCCCCAGGACCTTGAGGGTTGGCGTGAGCGCTGGAATATCGAGACATTATAGAAAGAAGAGATTGCTCAGAAAGCTGGAATGCTTTGTTTGGCAGTTGATATTTTCTAAATCATCAGGCGAGAACAATCGATTTATACTACAATAATCCAGCTCGAAGATTTCTATCTATGGATGTTGTTCAAGAATGTCCTGGAAGTAGACTGACATTAATTTCCCTTTTGACGATGGGATGAGTCTTGGCGTTTTATCGTGCCGAAAAGCTGACAGTTTTTGCCCTTTCAAGAAGAAGATGGGCCCTCGGACTCGGGTGTCGTGCATACAATCGGATGAACATCACCACCGAGCCCGATCATGTCTTAATCATCATCTTGAGCTTTTCATGACTCTGACCTGTTAAGACTCAATTGGGCTTGGAAAGGAGTCACGCGAAACCGGGGCACTAAGCACGGTTCCACAACGTATACAAATGGTGACAGTAAACTTCTATCGTATTCGGCCCAAAGAGTTCCGGCTCTCCGTATATTATCCGGATGAAATGACATCAACGCGACATCTGAACTTAGAATTATACAGCTGCGCCGCATGAGTCTTTAGTTGATCACGGCGCGGCCCGGGAATAGAAAAACAGCCCCCACTGTACACGAACTGATTAGGACCGAGCCTCAACAACCCAGCCTCAAAAATTACGAATTAGGAAGGGAAAATCCATTTGTAAGATATAAGACAAAGTTATTCGACAAAACGAGGAACGCCGAACGCGGCGCCTTTGACTCGCCCCATGACATTGAGGTATTGGGGTCGCAACAAGATAGGCAGCGGTATTCGGAAAATCACCTCTTAGGTTCCGCTCCTCCTGAGTAATACGAATTTGAGACTACCTGAAAGTGGCTATGACATTAAGCCGCAGAGGCGAAAGCTCCGCCCCCCTTGAGGCATCAACATAGTTGTGCGCCGCATATGCATTGTCGGAGCTAAAAACATGACCCGCGGCGCTTAAGTGCATTAGGCCGCCAAAAGATCGTCTTGGCCCAGCCGGCTACTAGTGGTTCCGATGCTGTTGCATACCTGGGCGTCCTATGTCTGAGTATGTTCACCAGTGAATTCTAGGGCTTTCGAGCAGTCGTTGTTAGGAATCCATCATTGCGCTTGTTCAACTCTAGAATTCGCCGATCTTTATAAGATGGCCATCTTACCATCTCCTTGGGGGATATTTACCATGCATCATTATACTATTCATTCCGACAATACAGAATATCTAGACTTTCCAGTCTCGCCACTTCAACCAGTTGAAGTTTCCTCAATATTTCTACGACCATGCTTCGACTAAATCCAATATGGATTTTCCTCACGTTTTTCTCCCTCCCAACATTCGGAAGCGCCGAAATGCATCGATTCGAGTCTTGGTATCCACGTTACAGCTCTCCGCTCAGCAATCTTACTGAAGGAATTTGCTCAACAGAGTACAAAATCTACCAATCAGGATCTTTGAGGGTCGCAGAAGCCTATAAGCCTTTGCTAGGTTGGGGCGTCGACTCTTCCGTGATGCCTCTCCTCGATTGCCTTCTTAATCAAACGCCCGAAATCTATAAATTTGTGATGTCAAGTTCACAGGTGCTAATGGGCCTTATGCCGACTTTGTTTGTGAATCTCGGCCCGGATTTTCATCAATTGGCAATACTTCTCGTCCATGGCAACCATCATCTGCTGTATGCTTTGCTCCGATTGGGGGCCCCATCTTTGATTTTCGACAATACTGTTGGTTTTCGCGAGCTAATTCCCGCGATATCAAAAAGCAAAGATAGACTATCAAGGGAACAGCTCTGGGGTCCCAACATCTATACTAGGGTTGCAGAGTACATCCTGGCATCAGCGGCTGTCGGCAACATGTTCCACTTATCCATCGAGCTCGGGGTAAAAGCGGCCTTCTCATTCGCGCAAAGCGGATTATTCATGGTGCCCCTCTGGATTGTGCTTGGACTCTGTATCCAAATCCTGGGCGCGCTTATTTTGATTTTCGCCCGACCCAGTAATGGCTTTTGGAGTGCTCTTTTGAGTCTGAGTCTTCTCGAGTGGTTCCGAAAACGGCAAGAAGGCAAGGGCTATACAGAGATCGAAAACGATTCCCGGGATTGCTCCAAAACCGAAGTTTTTCTTTCTTGGCTCGCCAAAGCCCTTAGCTATATCGTTCTTCTGTACGCCACTCTCGTTCTCTCTAGCATTCTATTCATATCAGCAAGAGATGCTGCGATGATAGTTGGGCGAGTTTTCGCTTCAGCTACTGTGTGTCGCATCATCACCGAGTATGAGATATGTCTATTACAAACTGCCTTGGACAAGGCCTAAGGAAGAGTCACAGTCTAAGTGATATCTGTTCAATGTTTGGGACCTTACATCTCTTACGAAATTAATTTATTAGAGCTTAATATTATGCCGTTTTGACTTTCTTTATGACAGACGTGTTGAGACAATCGTAGCAGTTTGAGAATTCTCGTCTACTTTAGGCAAACTTTAAGAAGAGACACAAGAGAATCAATGTGACATCCTACGGAAACGCTCAGATCCTCATAAGAGTGTCCATACAACTCCCTGAATCGAGGTATGTTCGTGTCGAAGTATTAAGAATGAAATTTTCGCCTTTGAAGAAAAATAGTAAAAGAATCATAAACAGTCTCCCAAGATATTCAAAAAAATACTGTCTCTTCAGAATCGATATTTAACAAGCCGTAGTCTCATGCCCGCATACTCATAATGACTCTCAATCCCTTCGAGTCTAACTTGGGATATGGATCAAAAAAGTCGTGTTTCATCTCAATATCTTCATGAGATACCTCGAAAAGCTGCATCTCGTAGCGACGTATGAGTGTGGCAGAGACAAGGTAAATTTCGGCGTAAGCCAAATGTTGACCAAGGCACATTCTCGTACCCTTGCTGAAGGGAACGGAGTTTTGAGACAGATAGGAATGGGTTTCTGGATTCATCCAGCGCTCTGGTCTAAAGCATCGTGGCTCTGGGAAGACCAGCTCGTTGTCGTGCATAAAAATGGATGTCATGCTGACCGGGGTTCCGGGAGGGATTTCCCAGCCCTGGAAAGAAAGGGATTCTTGAGGAGCGATGAGTTGGAGTCGATGTGTCACGCCATAGTTTAAGCGCAATGCCTCTTTCACTGATGCTTCAAACCAGGGTAAGGCTTCCAGCTTTTTTATATCAAAAGAAGATTCTGGACTTGGGAATGCCTCGTCAATCTCATCTCTGATCTTCTTAAATATTCCAGGGCGAGATAAGATGTGATAGAATAACACTTTTAGGAGATTTGCAGTTGTCAAAGTCCCAGCGCCGATAAGAACCTGGCCTTCCCCTTTGAGACGTTGTACAGTTTTTTCGGAAGGAGGTAGCTTGCTATTCAGCAGAGAATCGAATACATTGGGAGGCCCGCCAACAATAGAAGAATCCTCGTATTTGGATACCAGATTAGTCATTCGATGCTCCATACGCTAGAAAAAAAAAGAAAAACAATTAGCTGGTGAAGTGAAGAAGATCAAATGCTAGGAGATACTGACATCTTGTACGTCCAGCAAAAGAGAAAATGCGGGCGCAATCACTTTAGCTATGGACCTCGGGAGCATGCGCACGACATCAACAAGCCAAGGAGCCTGTTTAATGAGGTGACCAAGCTCAGAGGGGGCGGCAACACTTGAAACCCAATCGCGAGCAAAATCATTCTCTTGTAATAGATCCATTGAGCGACCGAAGGCATAAGTGGTGATAACATCTGCGGCAAAGACTGCGAAAACCAGACCGATATCCAGGACCTTGCCGCTAACACAGAATGAATCAAGCCGCCTTGTTAAAATATTCAATTGGCTTTTTATCATCGGGATCTGTTGGGATATAGCCCTCTTGGAAAATAGAGGATTTAGAGCGGATCTTCGAAGTCGATGATGGTCGTGAGAGACTGTAGCAAAGGTGGATGTACGATTCCCAAACATCTTCGCAGCCCAGGGCCATTTATTCCTTTTATTTGTCGGTCCACTGTAAAGAATCGGATAAAAGCTCGGGTCGATAACATGTAACTCATAAGGATTGATGCGCACAATCGGTCCTGAACAAACATTTTAACACACCGTCGAGCCTTCAATATCGATTGACAAACCATAGACGCGATGCATGCGCTCGATCTCTTTGAAATAACTGCCCCTACAGATGACATCATAGTAGAATTCATACCTGAAAAGATTATTTAGTCTTAAACATAGATGACACTCAGCTTGAGTTTGGAAGCAAAGAGGCAGCTTACCAAAACGTTAAGCCAGCAAGCTTCGGGCCTGGAAATTTAGCCACAGGGCTGAGTATAAGGCGTTTAATGGCAGTCCATGCGTAAAGTGTTACTAATACAGAAGTCACTATGAAGAATGCATACGGCCTGCCGAGGGTCGCTGAGCTCTGCACTATCCCTAGCAACATCTTGGTAGATGACTCAAGTGCACAGTACTGAACTTATCAAAGTATGACGGGTAATGCTTTGAGATAGCCCCCCACCAAAAAGTGGAATGAGTATTTATATGAGATTTTCTTGCGTTTTTATGAAAACTAGGCCCTGCATTTGACACTCTTTTTCGGGAAAGGCGTGGTGGTGGCCTTGATATAAAAGGCCCGCTATACATCCACTAGGACAGTCAAAATACTCGGAGATTCACAAACTGTGACTCTTTCAAACAACGCAGAGCCTCTTTTGAAACTTGATGATTAACTTCGAAATGCACACGTCGCATTTTCTCCACCAGAAAATATGAGCGTTGAAGACCTAGGACATTGGCACATGTCCAGCCGGATGTACCAATGAATAGCAGGATCGACACCCGAGCCCCAAAATGCTATTCTCAATTTTGAATGTTCTTTCCCCAATTTCAATCAAACTTTTGTACATACTCTCAGAATTCATTAGCAGCCTGCGGAGAAAGTCGTCCATGAGAAGGGAATTTTTACTCGAAATGCTCATTTACGAGAAGCTTTCATCCGCCAGTCTTAGTATCTCGTATGCTATACCTGAAAGAAGGAAGAGGTAGACCCCAGCCCATAAATCTGCATATATGCGCTCTTTTTCATGGTCCCTTCGCTGACCTTCTTACCCCACCCCCCGTAGAGTCAGCCCACGCCCTGTAGTGAGTTGGTCTTGGCTGGATACACAGAAGCCAATCGAAATTGAGCTGACGCTGTATGCACACATGCTCAGCTGGAGAACTTGCATCTAAAATATGGAAGTAGCCGGAAGCGAGGGCCCCCATGTTTTCCCAGCTGACAGGCAACACTTGCTTCCCCATCCTGCTGGCATAGCTCATACCATCGAATCACTTTCCCCATGAGGCTCAATGATCCATCTCTTTCAATCTGTGGCGTAGATGATGATTTTTGAACGAATCAAATCACCATGGTCTCGATATGTTTCATATTCGTATGCAAATTTCAATTAAGACCACAGATGTGGCATTACCGTGGCCAGCTGCCAACGCACTGTCAAGAATTTACATCCTAGCATGAGCTCGAAGGTGGCCAATTGCGCGATATTTTGTACAGTAATAGGCCCGTTTAGCGCGTTGAATTGATTGCCACGACCTTTCCTGTGTCGCGAACGCGGGTCGACAGAGACAGCTTCTGTGACGATTCATCAGCCGTTGCGCATTGATTGACTGCAATAAGCTGCATACGATCAGGAAGGACTGACCTCTGGCCTCACCGATATTAAATCTTGGAGTCAGATGAGGCCTCCCAAGGAGATGAATACGAGCATTTCTAGGCATACTAAGCTAGTGTTGATTCGTTTTTTTAGACCAAGATCAATCAAAATTGCTCCACAAACAGACGGTTCAGACGATTAGGCTCCATCGTTTCTAATTTCGCCATTTCGTATTTCTTCAATGAAACAAAATGGCCAATTACTTTGCTGTTCATAAATTTTTCCAGCTCTTCCCTGTGTTTGTCTGCGATATTGAGGGCCTCGCCCAGACTTCTAGGCAGAGGCGCACATGTAGGATCAAGCTTGAGACCAGTGAGCGCAGCATCCTTCCACCACAATTCTTCCTGACTTTCAATGCCCAAGAGACCGGAGCTGAAAAGCACCGAGAGGGCCAAGTACATATTTGCAGTCGCGTCCACACACCTGGCCTCCCAGTGGGCGTCATCGATCTTTCGAATGGGACATTTTCGAATCTCAGTGCCCCAGCCGACTGTTTCTCCCGCCTCGAACCTTTTCACTCGTAAATATGAGCGTGCATATGGAAGTGTAAAAGCACATATCATAGGAAGTCTCTTGAGAATACCAGCCAGGAACCAATCCGCTTTATCTGTTGGCTGTATTGAGAAATGAGTGTGGAGGCCATTGGCTTGTGACTCGAAGAATGGTTTTGGGGACATTGTCGCATGGTAGCCATGTCTTGCAACGATAGTCTTGATTGTGTCTTGAGCAAAGAGCATTTCATCCACTGCTTCAACAGGATGGCGTGGTCCCAGCGAAATTTCGTATTGCCCTTCACGTCCCTCCGTGTGCACAGCTTGCACCTCCACATCATGTTCCATGAGCGCAACAATGCACTCCTCTACTAATCCATAAGCAGGGTGTCGGAGCCCACTAACCGTATAGCAGCCAGAAGAACTACCGAACAGTTCAAATTGCCCATTTTCTGTCATTTCAACAATTATGAACTCAAGTTCAAATCCGACAAGGAAATTCAGTCCATAGTCCTCCCTCGCTCGCTCGACAGTCCTTACAAGCGCATTGCGAGGACAAAGCTCAAAATATTCGGGGTCTCCAGGCGTAAAGCTTTCAGAAATCTCGCACATCACACTGGCGTACGATAACCTTTGGCCCTCAGGCTGCACTGTTCGACGGAGCGATGACCAGCATGGGTGAAACCAGTTGAGTCCTTTTTGATTGAAACCGGGTGCAAAACTGGTATCTGCTGCAAGTTGCAATGTGATAGGCCCGATTCCCAAAGGCTTGTTGGATTTGGCGACTTGGAGAAAGTGCTGGACGGCACATATCCGAGTGCGCAAAATACCAGAGAAGTCTTGCCACTGGACCCTTATAAATTGAATGTCCGAATTTGACGCAAGAAAGGTCTCAAGTGGTACCAGACTGCCGACGGCCAAGGTCTGGCTGTCCCCATTGCACTGCGAGTGCTCCAAGGTAGCCATATCCGTATGAACGAAGACCTAGGGCTTACAAAGAGTTAAAATTGGAATATATGCAGATATTCGGTATGAGGGTACCTCAGCCGCTGCTGTTAAGATGCTGGAGTCTGCGCCGTGTGGTATGTGAACATATCATACCTGGTTCAATTATCAATGAACCCGCTCGCCCGTCAAAAGCCTCATGTCTGAGCACAAGGTCTAAAAGCTGTTTTCCGGTCACTCCGTACGTTACTCCGTAAGTAAGTTACAGCAGGTAGATCGAAGTGGGCACGATACATCTCATGGCTGTACCAACTTTTGGTGTCTATATTACCCGATCCTGAGGAAGAGTGTGGTACTTAGGCAGTGTAGTGGGGTTTCTGCCTCCTACTACCGCCTATTCTAGTATATAGAGCTCGCGCCTATGTGTTCTAGTTTAGCAAGAAACATAACTCCAGTTTACGCTTCAACTCTTCATTTCTGGTCTATTCACGGACTCTACGCCTTCGGCGTAGCCCGTAGCCCGCAGCCCTGTCTCAGTTCATCCCTTCGACTCGGTCCCCTTCGGTGGACCTGCTACGAGCGCTCCGCTATTTCAGCAGCTATTTTTGGTATACATTGATCTGCAGAACTCCTGATGTTAGTCAAAATAGCCAGGCACAAAACACAAATTTTGCGTATCAAAATTCACTCCGGAAAAAAGCTTCCAGTACCCGACCAATTGCCACTAATTCGTCGGGTCGGGCCTTCGAGCTAGGCTGTCTTTACCGGAACTGCGCCAAACCCGGGCCTCAGCGGCCGCTTCCAAGGCTAATCCATGCCATGCATACGCAATCTGTGTGCACACACATCGTGGCATTACGTATTGAATCTTTGGAAGATTGCTTCCTCCATATTTAGTATCGCAGTTTGTATTCTACTGCACTTATTAGAATAGCATGTTCTTTTATCAACTAATACAGATGCAATTGCAATGAGCACCGGAAAAGCCCACAGATGTCGATTTCACAATAGATGACGCAACGTCTGAGCTTTTTCCACTAATCAGCAGGGAATGATCCATAAATAAGATGCCGGTCAGCACTTCGATCGTCCTGCCAGCAGTACAGTAACTACCCGTTTCCCTTACGCAAAGTTTCAAATGTCAGTCCCGAAAAAAAGCCAGAAAGGCCGCGACCCCAGTCCGTCTACGAGACGCGGTTCGCCACGAATTCAAGATATAATGACATCTCAGTTCCTTAATTTCAGGTATTCCCTGGGACTTAAAGCTACTGATACTCTAGTTAAATGGTGCCCGTACAGAGCAGGCATTTTCAAACAAACATCGAGTGCAAGGTGTTAGTACATTAGCATGTCCGAAAAACTTCACACCGAAAAGGAACTTCCCAGTAATGCGTGAGTGTTGGGACTATTTGAAAGCTGAAAATTGCGCTGTTTGATATTGGTGTGATGACACAAGCCCCTGTAGCCGGCTCGGTGAACAATGCAGCTTGTACTCCGTCACTGTATTGTTTCTTTCTTTCCCGCGGAACACAAAACTTCAAGAGAAATTTTTGAAGTGACTTTCTTTTGTGGTCCATACTGTCCGGCTATCCAAAGAATTATGCGTCTCCTCGTTCAAGGCTCCGTGGTGGGTCTTGCCCTGATCGCGAATGGGATAGCAGGCGCTGCAGCGCGATACTCGACTTCTGATAGGCTTGAGGTTATCATTCGAGATGTTTGTATCGTTGGCGGTGGCTCTAGTGGCACTTTTGCGGCGATAAAATTACAGCAGATGAATCACAGTGTCGTTGTCCTGGAAAGCAAAGACCGCCTTGGTGGCCATACTGTTACCTACTTTGAGCCCAATAACAGAATCGCAATTGATTATGGCGTCCAGAGGTTCCAAAACGATGCTATCTTGAGATCCTACTTTGACTATCTTGGGGTTCCGTTTGAGTTCGCACCGAAAACCAAGCTTCAACGGTTCGACTTCAAGACCGGGAAACCGCTTGATCCTGTGGATAAGGCCCAAGCCCGCTGGGCTATGTCCAAGCTACTGCAGATCCAAGGCAAGTACCCTGGTATTGATAGAGGCTTCTATTTACCTGATCCTGTTCCCGAGGATCTTTCTATTCCCTTCGGCGACTTTGTCAAAAAGCACAATCTGGAAGCTGTTGTCGAAAACGTCGCCGGGTTTGCTCAAGATCTGGGGAGCTTCTGGGATTACCCGGCAATTTATTCTCTCAAATATTTCGGCCCAGGTGTTATAGACGCTGTCAAACATCATTTCTACAGAACAGGATATGCAAACAATAGCGCCATATACGAGTCTGCGGCGGAGATCTTGGGGAAAGAGGTTCTTTTCAAAAGCAAGATCATCTCTGTCGATCGATCTACTGAAAGGGATTGGGTATCTATTGAGGTCGTTACACCCGCCGGGCCAAAGTTGATTCGTGCAAAGAGATTAATAGTCGCGATTCCTCCTCTACTGTCCTCTTTAAAGTCTTTTGATCTGGACCAATCCGAGCAAGAACTTTTCGGTCAGTTCAATGGCAGCATTTTCCATACTATGCTTGCCAAAATCCCAGGGTTCCCAGGCAATACTTCGTTTCTAAACCGAGACGCAGCGGAAATTAATCAGCTACCTCAGCTACCTGCAATTTATTCGATAGCTTCCACTGTTCATCAAGATTACTTTGTTGTTCACTATGGCAGTGAGTTTGCCATGTCCGAGGCCCAGGTCCGAGCAGAAAGTATCGAAGGAATCAATAAGGTGCGGGCGATGTATGAGGGTGTTGCAGAGCCTGAAATAATCCGCTATGTGGCTCATGTGCCATATGGACTGCGAGTGTCATCTGATGCCGTCTCAAAGAACTTCTATAGAAATCTGAATGCTCTCCAAGGGTTGCGGAACACATTCTACACAGGAGCCGCTTTTCACACGCATGACTCGGTACAAATCTGGAAGTTCACGGAGAGAATGCTCCGTCATAACTTTGCTAAAAGATTTTTCGACGAGTCCGTGGCTTTTCACGTGGGATTGAATCAACAGCAAGTGATATAGTGCACCATAAACCACTTTCTTGTGACTGGGAAGAAGGCCTACTCCGACTTCTCGACCGACGTGTATATTACGACTCGGCTAAGTCAAGAGCTAGATATATCTTACCCTAGCATTGGAAAGATCACGTTCCTGACCAAGAGTACGCGAGTGGCTATGAGCCAGCAATGACGCCAAAAGAGGGTAAACATTTGCAAGCAAGTAGCCTATTGCGGTACGCCGAAATCCAGATTTTACGCATTATTCTTGCATATGCACGTCAAAGTTAGCCCGATGGCGATCCAGAAACTGGAAATGAGACATACAGTCCAGTCATGAGACCGTAATTGGCTCCGATACGTGGCCAGATGATCCGCGGTCCGGAAATGTGCCAGTTTGTACCACCCCACCGATCGCCTACATCCTGCCCCTGTAAATTTATCGTATCACTCGATCGAGTGGAACCTACCTATTGCTCATGAGGGGTCTTTCTCAGCTTTGAGCTAAAAGGTGTTCAATGACCAAATGAGATGGGCTTGCCATTGCCAATTTTCATGTAGTAATATTGCTAGCTCCTACATTCATTCGACTTCAGAGTCCCTCCAATCATACTCTTGATCTGTACTTGATAAAATAACCAGCTTTTCGAAATGCCATGGAGAGGAAAGACACCAGTGGGCTACTCATGGCGTTCAGCCAAATGGTTCATTGTCACCTGTATTACCATCGCATTGTTTTCTGGTAATGTTAGCAAACAATTCGACCAGTCTGGCGATGGTCACTGATCGCAATCAGAGAACTTTATCTACAGCTACATCATTCCGATTCTTCCAATGATGATCGAAGACCGTCTCCATGTGGAAAAATCAAACGCACAGTACACCACGTCTCTAGTCCTCTCTGTTCATGCGTTTGTCGGAATATTGACGGGTATTCCAACGGGCCATCTTGCCGACAAGATCAATAGTCGGCAGGTGTCTCTCCTGGCCTCTCTTGCAGCGGAGGCAACAGGGACTATTATAATTATGTTCGCAACGAATGGTGTTCTCATAATCTTCCTCGAGAATTCGAACAAGTGAGCTAATATTCCCATTGTCTCTTAGTTCCTGTCATTCTTGTCGGAAGGTCTATCCAAGCAATTGGCGGCAATGCGGCATGGATTGTTGGACTCGCAACTGTTGCTGATGCCGTGGGACAGGAAAACATAGGGGCAGTTATGGGGGCAGCTTCTTCTTTCTTCGTCTCCGGGCTGCTATTTGGTCCAATGCTTTCCGGTGCACTGCTGAACTTGGTGGGATACTGGTCTACGTGGATGGTTGCTATTGCAGTGCTGGTCCTCGATATGCTCATGCGGGTCGTCATGATTGAAGACCGATCTAATAGCAACAGAAAACAAAGTCCAAGCAATGGTACTTCTACCGATGTCGAGTTTGGAGAATCGAGTGGTGAAAACAATTTGCAACGCTCAGGTGAACGATCAACTCTACTTCCACGCTCGCCTCCAAAAGGGTGCGATCGGAAGGATAACGAAGAAATGATGGAATGCGAAAACTTCTACAAAGTAATTCTGTCAAGCCCCCGTGCGGTCTCTGGTCTTCTCGGTCATTTTACAACGGCTATCATTCTAGTTAGCTTCGATACCACGTTGCCTCTTTATGTAGAGCAACGGTTTGGGTGGGGCTCAGGCCGGGTCGGTCTGATGTTTCTAATATTGCAGATACCATCCCTGGTATTTAGCTCTTTGATCGGTGTTTGGAAAGACAGATTCGGGAACAGAATCCCCACTGCTATCGGCTTTCATATGGTAGCGATCTTCATGTTCATGATCGGTATGCCTAATGTTGGCGATGAATGCACGAGCCGCATTGTCTATATGATAGCTATTGGAGGCGTTGGGCTTGGAAGGACTCTGACTTCTGGTTGTGGAGTTCTAGAATTGACAAGTGAGTCTCGAATGTTACCCCGAACAGATATCAGAGACTTTACACTAATGCTAATTCGATCTACTCAGACGTGATGAAAGACCTCGAACAAGAGCGACCCGGTAGATTTGGTCCAAATGGGAAATTTTCTTCGGGGTATTCTATGACAAATTTCTGCTGGACCCTGGGCATGCTTCTGGGACCTATCGTGACAGGGTTTATGACCAGAGCTCTTGGATACTCTTACATGAACTACAGCGTGGGTAAGTTTCCCTCCAACACCTCCATCATTGATAACTTCTTGCCCCTCTCCATGCGCTGCTAATTGTGATTTGAAATAGGATCGCTATGTTTTATAGTCGGCATTCTGTCATTGGCATTCTTGGATAAGAGATGATCAAATTATCTAAAGCCCACAGCCCAGTAGGGCGCACTAGAAGTAGGGCGGCGTCGAACTCTTGAAAGCTCAGCTGTGAGTAATGTCCATATATTTAGTGATAAAAATCAATGTATATATGCCATTAAATCACTTCAAAAAAAATTTTACATGAAAAATTTCTGCGGACATTGTCCAAATTTCGAGATACAAGTGCTCATGCTCAAGTGTGTAGATCAGACGGTTTGCGGAGACGCGGATCCTTGGCGCATCGAATTCTCCAACTGTCCGTCCTTCACCAACCTCACAGCGACTGCAGCAGCCAGTGCTCTTTCTACCAACTGCCCTTCGATAGACTCTGCATACTCGGCCCGTCTCAGATGATTCGTCAATTATTCGCAGCTGCCCCAGTGGCGCAGTCTGCCCGTCTGATCTCGCACGCAACCCTCAAGACTCCGGGCACCCAACAGCTAGCATACTACCTCCCTGTAGGCTGCTCTGCCCCGATACAAAGCGACAACTCCTAAATACTGACTTCCAATCAATCCAGAAACAAAATTTAATACCATCCGCCATCCGTCCCTTCTCCCAGACAACCCCCGCCCGCTTCAGCCTCTCCGCGGTCCAAAGATCCTCGCCATTCCGCCTCTCCTCCGACAAGACC